>JXSR01S000874.1:32665-55731 GCA_000969725.1 Ophiothrix spiculata | reverse complement strand
GGTTTTGTCGTAATAATTACATAATGCTCATTAAAATGTTTTTAATTTGTCAAAGCGTAACTCTCGCATTATGCTCATCTTTAAATGGTACACAACAACAGTACTCCTTATTACACATTCAAAGTTACACTCACAGGGACATATCAAATTACCTCCTTCTTACCCAGATTAAGCTGCCTAGTATTTCAGAATATGTTCTAGATGGCCTCCTTGCAGATTTCAATAAAATCTTTCACTCTAACGACAAAGCTCTGGACGTTTGTGCATGCGTTCTTCTTGATCTTCCTGTTTTTACTGATGATGTTCTGTTTCAGGTCAGGAATAGTCCATGGTGTTGGGATGTACTGTCCTTCAAATAACCCAAAAAAGTAATCAAGCGGACTTAAATCATGGGAGTGAAAGAGCCAATGTTTCTTTGTCTTGAGCAATATGATTGTTCATGAAAAAGTTAATCAAAAAAGCCATTCTCAACCGTTTAGCTGTATGAGGCCTCATGTCGTCATAGTGAAGTTGCAGAAGACTATTAACACTGTATGGTATATTGGCTCAACCATTTTGAACCGTCAGACCTTCTTACTATCTTAGAAGTTTACTGATTGCATAATGTTTGGTATCAAAAGAATTCCACAAGTTTCCTCTATCAATGCATATGTCTATAGTTGCCATGCGAATCCTGGTTTTAGAGTTATAAGCATTTAAAAATGGGGAGTTAATTTTTGGACACCCTGTATAAAACGTATCGCACATCACATTGCGTGTGAGTATGCACCAGAGAATGCAATCCGTTCATTCAAGCAAGGGCAGAATATATGAACTAGATAATCGGAGTGAACGTTTAATCCACCGCATCCATCATTTACTTTATCCATGAGTTCTGTTTCTGAAAATGTATTTAATACACTTTAGTTGTTACCACAGTTGATACTATAAAGCATCTCGTTGAGTCCAATTGCCCAAGGAGAAATATTTATAGCAATGTGACGTGGACATTTAGATTGATGGCATCTCAGTTAATCAAGGGGAAGGATGAGGTAGTATTCGAGGATAGATGAGGTAGTACTCGTCCTAAAACATGTACGTGATATTTTAGGAATCCGTTTTGGTCAAATTGGACACTTTCAAAGAACTGTCATACACGGGAAACCGATTAGCAAATGTCTGTAGCAATGTATCATCCATCATCAACTTTATTTCCATTAAAAAAGAAGACAAAAATATTGGACTATAACTTCATTATTTGTAAAAATGTTGTCGATTATTGTTGCTGAAGTAGCAGTGATTTTCGTTGGTTTATAAACAGTAGGTGTAATTGAGTAAGAATAGATGAAATCAAGATAATCATTTATAGGTATTTCTGTGTCAGCCTTCAACAAGTCGATGTTAATATCATCCATGATATAAAATAATCTCTTTTCAGAGTTCAGTATATTTTAGAAAGGATCAATATGATCAGTCATTAAATTATCAATACTTATCCTACAACGACATTCTTACTATTACATTCAATTTTTATGAAACAAGATTCGAAACTTGAATTAGCGTGACACAAATCAGTTCTTAAGTTATATTTGATTGTTTGAGATACATACAGGCGCACCCCAGTGTTAAAGGGTATGTTAGTTTTGTTTTCTGTTTGAGCGTACATTTTAACCAAAATGTAAATGTAAACTACTAGTTAATCCATTTTAGTAAGAAACATATTGGTTATTTGGATTAGCTAAATTTTCTTCCATAGAAAATTCCAGAAGGTAAAACGCAATCAGCTTTACTGTCATTTGGGAATTTTACGTGTGTGCAATTGTATCCTTCTATAGTGATGAAACCATTTATCTAAAATCATCAAATGCAAATGATATTAACAAAATCTTGGAACCGAGATTTGCACGTAAGCATTGCATGTAACTCATATTTAGGACATCAAAGGTACTGATAAGATTCAATAATATAGAATCCCCTAGAATTTAATAACTATGTTTGTAAATGCTTTAATTTATATATATGACTTGTCTCGGAATGATTTTATTTATATAAAATATTTTCATGAACCTTATTCTTTTGGGTTTCGCTTGAAAAGCATCTCTAATATTATTTTTATTAATGATTTATATATTTTGCTCAAACACGTATTAGCAAAATACTGTTCTCACTCCGGGCCCTGTTAACCTTAAAAACAGTATACATCCATACATAACCAAATATTTCTTAAATAGTTTGCCATCTCTTTTCTTAGGTTATGATATACCGTATGTACGTCATACACTCGTAATTGTCTTTTACAATGAGATTACACCAGCGAATATGCGGACAGTCGTGAGAGCATCAACCTGTAATCCGGGTTATTGCGTGCATTGTCCTTTATATTCTCGACTTGAACCTGTTAAACCTTTTCACCAGAAGAAGATAAAGGCAACAGGTGTTTGCTATTTCTAAACGTCACGTCATCATATTTGAAACATCTCATTTGTTGGGAGATTATGTCAAATGCAACAGGTTCATTGGCACAAGAGATGGTACATCTGCTATTGAACTTGTTATCATTTACAAAGTTCAAACTTTCTGGGAGAAATAATCATTTGACTGTACTTGTAGTAAATGTTTTTTCAAATATTAAACACTGACTAAATCTCTTTGCACTCTAATGATAAATTATAAGATATATATATCTATATCAATTTATCATTAAACGTTACTCACATCAGAATGCATTCAGTCCATTCAAGCAAGGGCAGGAAATTATGAAGTAGATAATGGGAGCGAAAGGTCAGTATACCGCAATCCATCATTTAGTTTATTCACAAGCTCTGATTCTTAAGACGCTTTCAAGTACCCTTTATTTGTAACAGTTGTAAATGGAAGTTACTTTGAAGCATCTAGTATAGAGTGTCCAGCATGCAGGGAGAAATATTTATAGCAGCAGATATACATACATATTGATAGCATCTCTCAGAATTAAGAGGCACAACGATGTAGGACTCATATTACTCCATGTACATTATATTTTAGGAAATTGTTTTGCTTAATTTGAAAGCTTTACTATATACGAGGAAGCGATTAGAAATGTATGTAAGTATTGATTAGACACTTTGACGCTTCGAGATGCTCTTAGATGCTCTATAGTAACTGGCGGTTGTACGTTCGTTCCAATTAGCTACTTCATAATTTCCTGCTACTTTTAGAATGGCCGGTGTATATGGCTTTAATATAATCTTTAGTTATTGTATTGTTTGTTTATGAGTTATTTTTAAAATTCCCCCTAAGAAAGTAAAACAGGACGGTATAAAATGCTGTACTCTCCCTCTCATTTTGTCGTTATGACCTTACGGAAATGTCACAATTTTGTGTTGTAGGACATCAAAAAAGACTTTTTATTGACGAAATTACGTTTATTTCTTCCTTAGGATAATGACACAATCATACTAGACAGCATATTATAACTATAAACCAAGGAATAAAAAATCATCACTATCTCTTGTTATTTGACAACCACAAAATGAAAGGATATGTAATGTTAACAATAATTTACATGTAAGGCCAAAAAAAGAAACACGTTTGTTTCTGGTAACCCGCGCGCGTTTCTGTAGTTACATATTTCCCGCATTATTTTTTTTTTGATATTTCGCATCAAAAAATAAATTTTAAATTTTGATAAATAAAACAATTCTGTAAAAAAGCTTACTGGAGACTTGCGTAAAAATCTTAATTACAGTTACAGGTTTTTTTTGTGAGAGCCAGCAAAATATTTAGCGCTTCTATATAAGATACTGGCTCGAAACTATGGTACCCGATGCAGAATTTACAGTCATACTGTACAACGGTCGAACAAGTTCGAATAGGCTATGCTCTCGAGATAAAATTTGGGTCAAATCAATATGAATGGATGCGTGTTGATGTTCGTGGCTTTACAGTCTGAATATCAGCTGATCAAGTAAGAATTTTTTGTATAAAAAAAAAAAGAAAAAGCGCATATCGCATTGCATTTTTGAAAAGTAAAAAATAAAAAATAAAAAAGCGCATACAACATTGTACTTTTCAAGCATGTTACCAGGAACAAACTTGGGTGTGTTTTTTTGGCCTAATATCCTGTAATATTCGTCATAAGTTGGTTGTCTCTTTGGAGGTTTAGTTATAATCACGCTGAAGATAATACTGCATGTCACGGCTGTTATTTACCTATATACAATAATACCGAAGTCAAAACAAAAGGTTCGTTGACTGTGAACAGAAAAAGGGGTTTCCCCTGCTACCTGAAAAGACACGTGTTTGATGCACCTTAATCCAACATCAATGATGTTATTCAACAGGGATTATAATCAGTAACATTGAACCACAATCATAAGCATGAAAAGTTGACGTCTTACTTGTCTCAACATTGTAAGTGAGCCTTTAGCATGCTTAGAACAAAAATCACGTTCTTTAAATCGTGTTATCGAATAAAGAAACAAAAAAGAGTGAATGAACTTTGCCCAACTTGTAAAGCTTTTAATCTCTTCTTCAAAACTATAAATGTTAAATATAGTGATTGAATAAATGGGTTTAGATGCTTCATTTTCTTTTCTTGACACTGCTTAAAGGGTTTAAATAATTACACAAACGTACTTTTACGTAGAGACAGTGAGAGGCATAATAAGACAAGTGTTAGGATTACATGGAAGGGCGATGTAAACAAAAATCCTAAATGAACAATTTTATTTACTGTATCGTAGTTCATAATCTGTGCGTTATCTATAATCAACATTACTCTAAATACAGTTGTACGTAAATCACCTCGTTCTCTTATCACTTACCAATATACGGTAGTTCTTTTTTTAGAAAAATCAAATTGACCGGAACGAACTTTCTGAAGATATATCACGCAGAACTCATCATTCGTCAAGATATTATCAATCTAAATGCTCAAATCGTTAAAATATATCTCTAAGGACAATTTGATTATCGAGATTCATATAGTAACTTGCAGTTATAAATGATACTTGAGTGTCTTCAGATGCATATAGTAACCTGTAGTTATAAAGGGTACTTGAGTGTCTTGAGAATCAAAGCTCGTGTATAAAATAAATGACGGATGCGATATACTCCATCGGCGAATTGAACTCTCACTCCCATTATCAACTTAATTATTTTTTACTTAGTCGGCAGACTATATGTCTTTTACAGTTTTTATGTACTTTGTGCTCATTTATTGATGCAATTTTTTTAAAATTGACAGATACTTTTGTTCTTAAAGGAAAATGAAACAGTTGTCCAAATTTGTCATATGTACATGTTCATTAATTTTAAATCATACTCGTAGGTCAGATTACTCACTAAATACAGCTGTTCGAAAGATAGTTCTTTTTTAAGTTAATTCAAATTCATCGACACGAATCCTTTTAAGCATCACACAGGACTCATCCATAGGGACTCATCATTCATCAAGATGTTATCATCTAAATGTCCACAATGCTTGAAATTTTTCTCTCAGGACAATTTGACTCTTGAGATGCTTTATAGTAACTTGTAAGTAAAGGGTACTTGGGAGTCTTAAGAATAAGAAGCCTCGAATAAAATTAATGACAAATGCGGTGTGCCCGACAGGTGCATTAAACTTTGGTTTCCATTATCTACTACATAATTTCTTGCTGCTGTAATAGACAGTCTGTATGCCTTTGATGCATTCTGTGGTCTTTTATTGATGCAATTTAGAGCTTTTTATTCTTAAATCGACTTATAGTTGCTGTTCTGTAAGTAAATGGAAATTAGTTTTTCCAGCTGTTCCATATCAGGATCAAAATAAAACTCACTATCTTTCATTTTGCCCGCGGAAATATTAAGGTTAAGGAGATTGGAGTGTACAACAGCCACTTTCCTGGATTTCCTTGGATCTTTTCTTCCACCTCTTCTCACCACTGTTTTCAAGATTGAGTGACGTCACTTAAATTCATAGCATTTATAACAATTGGTAGCTATTGACTGCTATTAAAATCTCGTAACAAGAGCAAAGCATGATGTTTTGCTGCTTAACATGGACTCCCAGTCATGGCCATTACCTAAAAGCAGACCTATTCAATTCACTGAACAGATGATAAAAATGTTATCGATATTGAAATCTATGATACTATGTTCGATACAATTTGTATTCTATATATTTGTTTTGCTAACTACGAAATATGAAACAAACAACCATACAAACAAACAAAATTCCCTAACATAACGCTGCGAGCCTTTTTAGGTCGTCTGCATTAAAGGATTCTTGACATGCCCAGCCACATTGATGAAAAGACGACCAATGTACTTAATGCACTTAAATTCAAAGCATTTATAACAATTGGTAGCTATTGACTGCAATTAAAGTCTCGAAGCAAGAGCAAAACATGATGTTTTGCTGCTTAACATAGCCTCCCAGGCATGGCCTTCACCAACAATCAGACCTATTCAATTCATTGAACAGATGATAAAAATGCTATCCATATTGAAATCTATGATGACTATGTTCAATATAATTTGTATTCTATATATTTGTTTTCCTAACTACGAAATAAGAAACAAACAACCATACGAACCAACAACAACAACAAAAACATTCCCTAACATAACGCTGCGAGCCTTTATACTATCGGTCTTCTGCATTAAAGGATTCTTGACATGCACAGCCACATTGATGAAAAGACGACCAATGCACTATTTCTGTCAACCCCGAACGGATAATTGAATTTACTGTATATTGAACCAAAAACGACAGTTCTAACTGTCTTAATCTTTAAAACGAATACTTATTGCCATAGAATACCTTGGTAATGATCTTTAGCTCCCATAATGTACTCCATTTCTGTAATGCTTCTTTTAACATAGATCTAGTTGAAGTTTATTTTAATGCTGATTATGTCTGCTTTTAAGCATTGACAACTTTGTTTTCCTTCAGTGATTGCAACTTTAATATCTCAGATGAGTAAATGAAATGTGGCTAAATGTCGCCAGACTTGTCTTTTAATATCTCTTCATTCTGTGTTGATATTCCAAGCATGTTTCTTGTCATTGCAAATCACGAAAAGATAGTCAAGGTCAACGAACGATCTAGAAAAGTACATATACACGAGATGCACCCAAACAAATGCCAGAATTGCAAATACTTACTGAGCATTACTATACAATTCATTGAACAGTTATCATGGTTGCTTTTCATTATTTGCAAGTAGGGTTGGATTATCGACAAATCATCGAGAAGCAGCTATTGAACCACCGATTGCTGTGGTCAGTAGATACGAGAAGTAGGCTAATAAAAATAAAAAAAATGGGTAAAACAAATTGCAAAAGTAACGGCATTTACGGGATAATATCAGACATACAACAACATATCAAAAATCTAGAAAAATCTACATGGTGGAACAACGATTAATTTGAATAAAACAAAATGGCTGCCAAAACAGGGGGTGAAATTTCAAAATTGGTTAAATCATGTTAAAAAAAATTCAATGTGTTTCTCTACCCATGAAGAAAAAAAAAGTATACTTTTAACCTATCTCCGAAGTATGGTTAATGAGTTATATCCAGTTGTGTGAAAGGTCATATCAGGGGTCACGCAATAGGTCCTATGGGAGACAAAAAATTCAACATTGTCAGATTTTCTTCAAAATGGTCTCAAAATGTTCCTTTCGCAAAAGGGTCTACATGATGTAATAGTTTAAAGTGCTTTAGACCAGTTGTTGCTATGGCATCAGGCAAAACAAAAGCCCATTAATTACCATTACATTGGAACCTGTAAACCACAGTTTACTATGATCTGTAACCATTAGCAACGATACATCTGAGCCATTGCTGAGTATTACTTTGTGTGAATAGTTTTGCAAGAGAAACAAATTGAGACCATTTAGAAAAAAATCCGACGATTTTGAAATTTGTTGTCTCCCATAGGGCAGCCATATTGTTTTGATGCAAATTAATCACTGTTCCACCAAGTAGATTTTTCTAGATTTTTGATATGTTATTGTATATGTTTGTCTAATATTACCCGATAAAAATCATTACTTTTGCCATTTGTTTGACCTATGGCTTTAATTTTCATTATAATGATTAGCCTATTTTCTCCATATTGCAACGCTTATGTTTTATCTTTTTAACGAATAAAAATTTATTTGAAAAGATGCACTTAAGTTATTACTTGGGTTGATTGATTTATGATCGACCGATTTTATAAAATTCATCGAAAGTGGTAATAGGATCACAATGTGCATTGAAATTTCCATTAAAGAAGTCTTGCGGTGATAACTTGCATCAAAGTTGTTATCATTGGTCATTGGTGTTCAAAACAAACTGCCATAGTTTACATTGTGTTGGTTTGAATAAACTTTGAACTTTTGAAAATGTTCGATAGACTTGTATTTGCATGATAAGATATATAAAAGGACAGCTTTCAATGCAACAGCAGCCTTGAACCTTTTGATTTTCATTAATGGTATCAACCTCTGGCAACATAATGCAATAAGAAGAAAGAGAAACATTTCTATCAATAGGTCATCAGTCTAGATGAAGTCTATAATCTCGGTGGTACTGTTCTTATGTATAAGGGATAGGGTAACCTTTCTTAAATTACTGAAAATGATAACAGAGATGCCAAAGATTCGTTTTGGAGGTTTCTTGCATGCATCCATCTATCCCCCATGTTGGAATAAAGTATAATTATTGCGTCATTGCTACTCGAGCTCCCGGCTCGAGCTCATAGCAGCGAAACCGATTGATATCGATATTGATCATAAGTCATGAATTGGTCATGACAATACGGGAGAGATGTAACATAAAAACTCTCTTTATGTAGTTCAATGTAGTTTTATTGGAGAAGTTTAATACCTACTGCAAGAAGTTTGGTATCATTATGTGGGCAATTTAATTGTCTTTCAAATGCAAAAACTTTCAAGACAATTGAACACATACTAAGAGATTTATGGCTCAAAATGTGAACCGAGTCAACGGGGGAGGCGGTGGAGGAAAAGCCCATTGACTTGTACACAAAATTGTTAAAAATTACCAATCTTTCGAAAGCCGTCCTGCCTAAAGTTGAAATCCTACAAGAATAACTTTTCGCACACGTTTTGTTTTGATGAGACACAAACATGTCTCTTCATGCCAAAAAATTAATGGTAGGTGATGTATTGAATATAGTTTGGGGAGGAAAATCTTTATCATTTTCACGGTATTTCAACAACTGGTTTCAAGAATGTTCAAAGGTTAAAATGTTCTTGACAAGTTTCGTACGTTGTGAAAACGTTGATGAATAGCAATAATTATTTGTTCTTAATGCATAATACCATAATTGCACCGATTAACAGTAAAAAAAATAAACCAAAGTCTATTGGATCAGGTCAATTATTGAGATAATGCGTGTTTGATCACCATACATACCAAAAATGCAGCAAAATGGTCATAGTAAGCAGAAACTTAAGAGTTACTTGTTTATCAAGACCGGTCTCAAGCATTGTCTTACTTCTAACTATTTTTCAGATATATAAAAAATGACCGAATATTTATGCAGGCATACAATCCTGTTGAAATGAGTATATAATTTTAACCATCCTGTATATGTCATAGTATGGACATTTAGTAGATAGTTCTATTTTCTTATTGAGAGGCGTATGTTTCATCATTATAAATCCATACCTGTTTTGTTTTATGTTGGTAGCTGTTGAAATAAGTATATAATTTTAACCATCCTGTATATGTCATAGTATGGACATTTAGTAGATAGTTCTATTTTCTTATTGAGAGGCGTATGTTTCATCATTATAAATCCATACCTGTTTTGTTTTATGTTGGTAGCTGTTTAGAATAGAGAGAGTAAAAATAACACATATTTTTTTTAGTTTACACCCTGTATAATTTTTACATACCCTGTACAATGTCACTATCATTTATTTTGATATCCTTGTAATATGAGCTTTAAAAAATGTATACTTTTATGGTCTTTACATGTACATATTTAATCCTATGTTGAGAAATATTCAAATTTGTGATGTTTTTCTCATTTAGTGGTATGTTACACTTTTTCTGACTCTTTGACCAATTCATGACTTATGATCTATTACACCTTGGCAAGATAAGACATTCGCAGAAATCGATAGTTGCAAAAACCAGGATGACAAAATGCAGAATTTGTATCAATAGGTCATCAGATTTACCGGTCTAGGTTTACATTTCCTATACCTCAGGGTTTTTCTTCTTTACGTTCATCATCAAAACGTTACTTTTACAATGAGGATTTTCTGAAAAGCAACTACACGTAGTTCCATATTTGATTTTGGTAACCTTGTCGCGATAATTATTTCTTTCTATTTCGTACGAAATCTTGATCATGATCTTTGGCTTTGTGTTTGTTTGCTTATTTAGCAAAAATAATAGAATAGACCACTTTCATATGTCCCATAATGGATCTTGAAAGTACCGCAAATACGGACATTTCTGCGCGAACAACCATATTTTGACGTTGTGCACATTTGCGCTGAACGTAATAATATGGTCAACTGAACGTTTACGGTACTTTCAAGATGCATTATGGGACATACGAAAGTGGTCTATTAGAGTCAATAGGGGAAAGTAAGAACATAAACGACACATGAAATATGCCAGAACCTGCTACAATACTCACTTATGGATGGAAACAACTGAACGTTTACGGTACTTTCAAGATGCATTATGGGACATACGAAAGTGGTCTATTAGAGTCAATAGGGGAAAGTAAGATAATAAACGACACATGTAATATGACAGAACCTGCTAGAGTGCTCACTTATGGATGGAAATACGCTGTCATCAAAGCTGACAAAACCAGGATATTCCATTTGAGCCTGCGAATCAATGGAAGCTTATTTCTAATAAGAGTAAAAAAAATAGAGACTGATCAAGATGCCTTCATCCAAAGGTGATCAACAATTATAACAACGAGTGAGGAGTCAGTACATTACCTTTCAGAATTAAAGTATATAATTACAGCTATCTTCATCATTATCTTATTTGTATGTCGCTAACTACAGTCTCTTGAAAGTCATAAGGACGCTGTATTGTGAACATCACTTATCTATTGATAGAATAGAATGCCTTCTTGAAGTTTAGGAAAGTTATGTCGAGGTATTCCCTATTGAATTTTAAGTATTAAATGGTCTATCCGCTTGAGGTGTTTGATGAAGACTTAGACAATTCTCAGTTATTTTTTCAAATTTAAAGGAAATCTAAAATAGTCATTCTACCTGAATGGAATTTTCAACACTGAAGGTTTTATTTTGTAAACAATATTTGTGTTTCTTTTTTCTTTTTCTTTTTTAAATAGAGTATTTATTTATTACCAGCCTGGCATAATTTTAGTTACAATTGACATTCTGAAACTCTTGTGGAAATGTTACATTTGACAGACATTTACTAAAAGACATTCTAAATATACAGCTTTGTATAACAGTAATGCACTTTTTTTTTTAAATAGAGTATTTATCTATTACCAGCCTGGCATAATTTTAGTTACAATTGACATTCTGAAACTCTTTGGGAAATGTTACATTTGACAGACATTTACTAAAAACATTCTAAATATACAGCTTAGCAAAGAACTAGTTCTGTGGCTTATAATGTTTAATATTGTAATACTATGTACAGTATAGGTTTTGAATGAGTAATACTGTTGCTTCGACAGCAAGGAGCCATTAAACATCTTTTTTAAAAATCAGTTACTGAGTATACTTTAACTTGTTGAAGAATTTAAACTGATACTCAAAGCAAAATATTGCTCACCTTTGAGAGCTTTCGGAATGTAGCACTATTCCCTGTTCACTCAAATGGTAGACTGGTGAAATGCCGCTAGTTATTGATGAAGATAGCTGTAATTATATACTTTAATTCTGAAAGGTAATGTACTGACTCCTCACTCGTTGTTATATACTTTAACTTATTAAAAAATACGAAGCGTATCTCCTACAAACCAGTCGTAATGTGTAAAATTATTGACGTCCAATTTATAATATTCTTGGTATATTTGCAATACTACTCACGCCCATTTTCTTGCTCCTACTTCACTGATGTTCTTCAAAATAACATACAGTAATATTTTAATGTTGTCGGTTCCAGTTCCAGCTCTTGGACTGGAACTTGAAATTGCGAAGTACAAGATTTTTTGTCTTTGGGATTGAAATATATGAAACCTATAGAGAATATATGAAATAAGACATGAATCTTATAATGAAACTTGCATAACAGTTTATAACGGTGTTGTTAAAATTTCTATGATTAGATCCGTAAGCTATTTTTTGAGTGCCTTCTTGACGGTTGTATCTCATCTTGATTTCTTCTATTTCGATTTTACACGAATTAACTAGAGCACAAGGAAAACGTGAGCATAAAGATATTTGCATATTAAGGAAACCATAAAATGAAACTATTTTATTATTAGCAATTTTAAAATAAAATGTGCAGAGCAATACAATATCATATTATAGTATTACATTCTAGATATACAAATAATAGCCAATAGCTAAATTTATTACAAATAAAAAGATATAAAAACATGAAAATAAAGTTTAAAAAAATATATGTCATGTTCATTGTCTCTTCTGGGATTAAGTTATTAAAGCACGGTGAAGATAATCATAGTGCATCATGACTATTATTCAACAAGATTAAATAAAAAGTAAGAGATGGTTAGAGAATTTACAAAACGATCGCTTTTCTTGCCACTCGTAGAAGTGACAAATGTGTTTTTGTTTTGCAATTTGCCTTTATTTTATGTTAAATCCACTTAGACTTTAAAATCAAATAACATTTATACTGCTTTTGAAAGGTTTATTTTTTCTTAATGCTTCATCGTTGTAACAATGTCTGTACGTAACTATATTTGACATCAGATCTCTGTGCCAATGAACTTTTGAGATTGACATTATCTACCCAAGATTACGATCTTTAGAAGAAGATGACGTAAAGTTTCACTACGTTGAGTAAATATCTGATCAGTATTTATTCATTTAGAGAATGGGGATAGTCATATGACAATACAATCTTGATATGAGGACAAATGTAATCATTTTATACAGGTCTATTGAAACTAAACAGCAGTGAGCGTGTAACAAATAAAAAACTAAAAGATCAATAACAATAACTGGAACATAAAAAATCCTATTTTTGAAAATTGGCAAACTAATTTAACACAGCTAAAGAAAGTCACTTACGCTTAGCTAAAACTCATGTATAACATTAATTGATGATTTATCGTAATCCTCCTTTTGACAGAAAGTATATGATATTCAAACTGATGTGATACCCCAAGGCAAGTCCAAGTCAATGTCATACCAGATCTTGCAATTATACTTACTTCACCTACTTCTACAAGAAAAACGACACTTAAGAGAGTCTTTACCATCAGAATACATGCATAAAATAACCATAGAATTGGTAATGAACTTCAATTCCAATAATATGCTTATGATTTTAACACCTTGAAAATATTGGTCGTTTATTTTAAAACCGATTATGTCTATTACTTTCAAGTGATAGTAACTTTGATATCTTTGATGAATAAATCACCAGACACATGTCACCATGATTGTCTGTTTGAGGTTAAATCTGTTTATTACTTGATTTGAAATTCAAAACATATTCTATTGTCATTTTATCTCATACAAGTAGAGGCAAGGTCAACGAACGATCTTATACATACACACTAAAATAATGTCAAATGAAAACGCGCACCTCCCCTTCTCAGTGGACACAGTCTAAAAACTAAAATAAATGCAAACACTCAATTTTGATATTGATAATATTTCCTTTTTCAACTACACTACTGCAAACATACCGGTTAGTGGCTATAAGCTCAAAAATTTAACCAATATTAAAGGAACACATCAGAGAGAGAGAAAAACCCGACAAAATTATAGAAAATCTATAGAGCCTAGATTATCAGTTAAATATCATAGATAATTATGCAAATCATGTGTTGAAACAATTGTTGCACTTCCTAAAATATGCTATATATACTAGAAACTTTGAAATGAAATTAAAAGCTCCAATGCCAACGGCATAACAATCGATTCTCATCAATGGGATTTTGAGTTAAATGTTTATTGTGCTTATTTACGTAGTACTCTAGGAGCCTGACGCTGAAAAAAGTAGAATTCAAATTATTGAGTGGATTATGATTTTTAAGGGTAATTTTTGAGATTTCCTTTTAATTTTGTCAATTCCTTCCATTTGCTAATTGTAATTTGTATAAACCATATTTTTCATTTATTGAAAGCACTACAACTATCATGCGATTTCAGTCATTGTGACTAATGTAATGCTCTTTTTTCTCAATTGATTTTATTTTTGTCAACACTTAATGTTTTTTGTTATTAACGATACAGGTCCGTTGAAGTCACGAGTATGCCTCGATTTAGAAAACACTGCTTACGGTTTCCTCTGTAACAAAAATTTATTTTATCAAAACATTAGCCTGCTTGATATTCAGCGGTAACACTTTTACAGTAACATTTCCTCATATCTTCCAGTTTATTGAAGTCTGAAGATTCTAATGTTTCATTCTTTGTGAATGCACCCAATGTACATTGTATTACACCTTAAATCTAAAACATGGTCTTTGCCAAAAGTTGAAAATGACAAAAGGTGGCATTTACTGATTGTTAGGGATGGACGGACACATATAATGTTCACGTTTTGACCTGCAAATACAAGAATGACCATGTATTATGCAGGCCCGTAGCCAGGAATATTTCAAGAGGGGGTGCGGATTTTCAAAAAGTGTACCTTTCGAGGAATTTTTTTTGTTTTGGTCGACCAAAAACTAATTTTAGTGGTTTTGACAAAGTGACAAGCAAAAAAACCCTTATATTTACATGTTTTGGTGCTTTTGGAGGGTATTGAGGGATTTTTTGTGGACCTTTTTTGTACATTGTCAAATTTGGGGGGGGGGGGTGCGACGCCCCCACCGCACACCCTCCCTGGCTATGGGCTTGGTATTATGTATTAATCACTGAACCAAATATGTTACACTCTGTGTCTTTAGAAAATCTTTATAATATGGTAGACTGTTTAATATTATGATTTTCATTTTGAATTTAAAATATGTGAATGATATGACCTCAGAACGAGCAATCTTACTGATAAAGTTTGATATAAATGTACAATTGTTAGTGGCAGACATTTTTTTTTTTCATACCCCCATCATTTTTATTTTAGAAGACATGTGCTTATAAATATTAAATAGGCTAACTTTTTATTAAAATTTTGTATGTAACCCTATGGGCGCCAGATGCATGAAATTCACTTTGAACCAACCTGCACACTTAAGGAAGTCTCTTATATGATTTTATGATGATTGGTTTATCCAAATATTAATGTTGACCATCACAATTTCATTGTACCTTTATTTTCTAACAGAATATTGTTTAAAACTCGCTCTTAAAAATCTTTAATATATATATTAAAACTGCCTAAAAGGTTTGCTGACAGCCTAAGTTTATAAATGCCTTAGAGTTATGTGATTGAAAAGCAAGAATCGTTCGCAAGAGATTTAATTGGCACAATAAATGACAATTTTTATATTAATGGCAGTGAAGAACGAGTTGAAGGAAAGCTTTTTAAAGTAACAATGCGAACAGAAAAGGCAATGAATGTGTTTTTGCAAGTTTGAGCTAATGTAAGCTTAGCGATTACCATTGCCATGAACATTTAAAGATTTTTGTTACGGCAAGATAAAACAAGAAATTTATTGAGTCTTAAAAGAAATGTAACCATAAAGAATACTCATTATTCACTCCCAGCTACATAGTAATGAGATGGATGTTTGGAATGTTAGTTTGACGTTTCTTACGGCAAATTGTATGACTTGAAAAGAAAAGATAATTAAACGTTAGGATTGTTTTACATTCAGTCTAGGTAGTTGTGCTAAAATTGCTAAGAGGGTTGCTTTTTATAGAACAGCCATTTATACACAGAAATGGATTTTAACCAAAAGGAAATGTATCTATAATTTTCATTCTTTATATTCAGAAAAATGCTTTACATTTACAAATCGATTACATTCAATACAGCGATCAATTCAAATATTTGCTTTATTGATTTAAAATCTTAAACACTTAAAAAACATAATATTTCAATGTCTTTAATGACTCTATGAAACTTTTATTTAAAAAGTTCCATGATATTGCATCAATCCTATTTTTTCCCTTTTTGTTATTTCCTGTCGGTCGACACAGATGACCTGATCACCCACTTTAACTACTACATGCGCGATATATGAGAAGTCTAAAAGGATCTTCACAGTATTCTATTTCCCCTCCCGGGTTTATTCACTTCAGAACTCAGAATGTCTTATTAGATATTTGATGGACAATATAACTTGAAGGCAGACTTCGTCGGAAACTAAATACCACGTTATGAGCTGATGTATCAACAAATAAATAGGATTTCTAGGACACTGCGATTGATTCAGTATTAAGACTATAGCTTTTGCATCATTGACAAGTGTTTAGTAGGGTACACTGAGATATTACCTAGTTATTATTCTATTTATTTCATCTTTTCATGATTTATTTCAACCAATTAAGTTTTGGCATACTTTTTCAGATTTGTAGGTTTTGGTTAATTACTTTCGAAACATCGGGATTTTATGAAACTTGTATACAATTATCAGTATTAGCGGCATTTGAATAAAACATACAAATAAATACACATGAATAAATAAATGGTTTTCAAGTCATTGGCCCAATTCAATGAAATGAAAGTGTACTGTCTTCTTTGTCCGGGAGCGCTTCTTCCCTTGCCAATGCTGCACAGGTTCGATTTCCGGTGGAACCAAAGTCGTATTAGTCTTTCTTCAAGACCTTAATTTGTCATTTTTTTAAAATGTTTGTTATAGCGCCCGCATTTTGACCTCCGAGATAGTATTTAAATCAAGTTCACAGCTCCTGTATGGCAGGGGCTTGATGATAACTTGCACCCTCGGCGCTCGATACAAGAAATTTCTTGTGAACAGTCTTTTACGAAGACTAACGTCGTATGTGAATTGTCGATCAGCATAATTGTCATCGCAGGTTTTCTCCGAGCACATTGGTTTCCTCCTGCATATAAAATCGAAATCTTTCAAATATTCTGTCTTTCACACTATGGAGACATTCCTCGAATTAAATACATATGCAATATTGGAATAACCTTGCATTCCGCCGAATGTTATAAATAGATTTTGGTTTTATTTTCTAATATTAAAAATAATTGTGGCACGTTATATGTACATACATCTACACCTAGAAATGTTGAGCATATATGTATATATACCCATGTGACTACAAAATGAAAAATCAAAAGAGGGATTTCCCCTGCTTCTTAAAATTCTAGAATAAATCATGAATTAAGAGGTGGTCCTGGAGCAATGTCAACTTCCCAACAAATGTGAATATCTTGTCCCTAAAGTTTAAATATTGCTCTTAAGACAATTCGACGCTTTGAGATGGTCTATAGTAACTTGCGGTTGTACTTTCGCTCCCATTAGCTACTTCATAATTTCCTGCTACCATGGCCAGTGTATATGGCTTTAATATACTTTGTATGTATTGCATTACTCGGTAATTTTTAAAATTCCCCTTAAAATTAAAATGTCGCCATTATAAAATGCAACATTACTCTCGCTCTTATTTTGTCGTTACGGCCTTGCAGGAAATGTCAAATTTTTCGTGTTGTAAGACATCAAAAAAAAAAAAAATTGACGGAATTACGTGAGATTTATTCCTTCCTTAGGTTAATGAAACAATCATACTAGACAGAATATTATAACTATAAAGCAAGTAATAAAAAAATCATCACTATCTCTCTATAACCACAAAATGAAATGATATTCGTCATAAGTTGGTTGTCTCTTTAGATATTTAGTTATAATCAACTGAAGATAATACTGCATGTCACGGCTGTAATTTACCTATATACAATACTACCAAGGTAAAAACAAAAGGTTCGTTGACTGTGAACAGACAAAGGGGTTTCCCCTGCTACCTGAAAAAGACACGTGTTTGATACACCTTAATCCAACATCAATTATGTTATTCAACAGGGATTTTAATCAGTAACATTGAACCACAATCATAAGCATGATAAATTGACGTCTTACTTGTCTCAACATTGTAAGTGAGCATTTAGCTTGCTTAGAACAAACATCACGTTCTTTAAAGAAACAAAAAAGAGTTAATGAATTTTGCTCAACTTGTAACGCTTTTGATCTCTTCTTCAAAACCTATAAATGTTGAATATAGTGCTCGAATAAATGGGTTTAAAAACATAACAAATTTATATGCTTCATTTCCTTTTCTTGTCACCGCTTAAAGGGTTTAAATAATTACATAAATGTGATGGCTCACCCTGATAGGGGACTTGCAGATGATATTAATTTTGATTTTATTATTTCTTCTGTTAGAGCATTTTCTAAGCTTTAAAATGACACCTTATATGTTGAAATTGATCAAGGCAATCAAATTTTACAACAGAAAATCTGCTGAAAATTCTTATTATTTTCCTTATTTTTTGTTGCCTATTTTCACCAGTTTCTCGAAAAGAATTATGTCGCAAAGACCCTTTTTCGGGGTGAGTCATCACAAATGAACATTTACGTAAAGACAGTGAGAGACATATAGGGATAAGATAAGTGTTAGGATTTCATGGAAGGGCGATGTAAACAAAAATCCTAAAACTAACAATTTTATTTACCGTATCATATTCCATATATGCGTTATTTATAATTAATATTACTCTAAATACAGGTGTGCGTAAATCATCCCTTTCTCTTATCAATATACGGTAGTCTTTTTTTTTTTAGAAAAATCAAATTGACCGGAACGAATGTCCTGAAGATATATCACGCAGAACTCATCATTCGTGAAGATATTATCAATCTAAATGCTCACATCGTTAAATATATCTCTAAGGACAATTTGATTATCGAGATGCATACGGTATATAGTAACTTGCAGTTATAAAGGGTACTTGAGTGTCTTGAGATGCATATAGTAACTTGGAGTTATAAAGGGTACTTGAGTGTCTTGAGAATCAGAGCTCGTGTATAAAATAAATGACGGATGCGGTATACTCCATCGGGGAATTGAACATTCACTCCTATTTTTAACTTCATTATTTTGTGCTACTGCTTTAGTCGGCATACTATATGTCTTTTATGTTTTTAATGAAATTTGTGTTCATTTATTTTTTAAAAATTTACAGATATATACTTATTCTTCTTAAGGGAAAATAAAACACTTGTCCAAAGTTGTCATATGTGATGGTGGTGAGTCATCACACATATGTACATGACATTAATTTAAAGTTATACTCGTAGTTCAGATTACTCACTAAATACGGCTGTACGTAAGATAGTTCTTTTTCAAATTAATTCAAATTCATCGACACGAATCCTTTAATTAAAGCATCACGCAGGACTCATCATTCATCACGATGTTATCATCTAAATGTCCACAATGCTTGAAATATTTCTCCCAGGACAATTTTACCCTCGAGATGCTTTATAGCAACTTGCAGGTAAAGGGTACTTGAGGGTCTCAAGAATCGGAAGCCTCAAATAAAATAAATGACGAAAGCGGTGTGCCCGACAGATGTATTGAACTTTGGTTTCCATTATCTACTTCATAATTTCTTGCTGCTGTAATAGACAGTCTGTATGCATTTGATGCATTCTGTGTTCTTTTATTGATGCAATTTAGAGCTTTGTATTCATAAATCGACTTAAAGTTGTTGCTCTGCAAATAATTGGAAATAAGTTTTCCCAGCTGTTTCATATAAGGATAAAATAAAAAAAAAACATTATCGTTCATTTCGCCCGCAGAAATATTGAGGTTAAGAAGCTTGGAGTGTACAACACCCACTTTCCTGGATTTCCTCTTTTCTTGCACCTCTTGTCACTGTTTTCAAAATTGAGTAACGTCAATTTGTAAATTCAAGGCATTTATAACAATTGGTAGCTGTTGATTGTAATTAAAACCTCGTAGCAAGAGCAAAACATGATGTTTTGCTGCTTAACATGGACGCCCAGGCATGACCTTTACATAAAAGCAGACCTATTCCATTCACTGAACAGATGATACAAATGTTATCCATATTGATATCTCTCCATGATACTGTGTTTAATATGATTTGTATTATTTGTTTTGCTGACTACGAAATAAGAAACAACCAACCATACTAATAAACAAACAAACCAACAAACAAAAAAACAAAACATTCCCTAACATAACGCTGCGAGCCTTTGTAGGTCTTCTACATTAAAGGGTTCTTGACATGCCCAGCCATATTGAGGAAAAGACGACCAATGCACTATTTCTGTCAACTCCGAACGGGTAATTGAATCGAATTTACTGTATCTACTTCTATTTAACCAAAAACGACCATACCTTGGTAATGATCTTTAGCTCTCACAATGTTCTCCATTTCTGTAATGCTTCTTTTAACATAGATCTATATATAAGTTGGTCGTTTTTTAATGCTGATTATGTCTGCTTTTAAGCATTGGCAACTTTGTTTTCCTTGCAACTTTAATATCTCAGATTATTGAATAAAATGAGGCTAAATGTCGCCAGACTTGTCTTTTAATATCTCTTCATTTCCGTGTTGATATTCCACGCATGTTTCTTGTCATTTCATCTCACGAGGTCAAAAAACGATCTTGAAAAGTGCATACACACTAGATAAGCCTAACAGATGTCACAATTGCAAACTTTGAGCTATGCTATACAAGTCAGTTATGGTTGCTTTTACGTTATTTGCGAGAATGAATCATCGACAAATCATGGAGAAGCAGCTATTGAACCACCAATTGCTGTGGTCAGTAGATACGAGAAGTAGCCTTTTCTCCCTACCCCAACGAATACAAAATTTGGTTTGAAAGGTGAACTTAAGTAATTACTTGGGTTGGTTGATTTATGTTCGATCCGTTTCATGAAATTAACATTCTAAAACGCCGCGGTGATGACTTGCATCAAAGTTGTTAACATTGATTTTATGTAAAAACAGAAAAACCCTGTCATAGTTTACATTGTGTTGGGTTGAATAAACTTTTAACCTTTGGAAAATGTTCGATAGACTTGTATTTGCTTGATAGTATAAAAGGACAGCTTTCAATGCAACAGCAGCTTTTAAGCTATTGATTTTTTTATTAATGGTATCAACTTCTGCCAATATAATTCAATAAGAGAAACGTTAGTCAAGAGAAACCTTGGGAAAGAGGAACATTCTTTATCAAAAGGTCATCAGTCTAGATGTAGTCTGTTCCCAAATATACATTATATGTAAAGGATAGAGCAACCTTTCTTAAGTTACTGAAAACATAGACGCTGAAAATGATAGTAGGGATGCCAAAGATTCGTTGTGGAGATTTCTTGCATGCATCCATCTATCCCTTCATGTTGGAATACAATATGATTATTGTTGGATCGCTACTTGAGCTCCCGGCTCAAGCTCAAAGCAGCGAAAACGATTAATATCGATATTACACCTTGGCAAGATAAGACATTCGCAGAAATCGATAGTTGCAAAAACCAGGATGACGAAATGCAGAATTTTTATCAGTAGGTCATCAGATTTACCGGTCTAGATTTACATTTCCTATACCTCAGGGTTACTTTTCTTTACGTTCATCATCAAAACGTTAACTTTACAATGAGGACTTTCTGAAAAGCAACTACATGTAGTTCCATATTTGATTTTGGTAACCTTCTCGCAATAATTATTTCTCTTTATTTCGTATGAAATCTTGATCATGATCTTCTGCTATGTGTTTGCTTGCTTATTTAACAAAAAAAATATTGAATAGACCACTTTCACATGTCCCATAATGGATCTTGAAAGTACCGCAAATACGGACATTTCTGCGCGAACAACCATATTTTGACGTTGTACGCATGACGTCATTTGCGCTGAACGTAATATTATGGTCAACTGAACGTTTACAGTACTTTCAAGATGCATTATAGGACATACGAAAGTGGTCTATTAGAGTCAATAGGGGAAAATAAGAACATAAACGACACATGAAATATGCCAGAACCTGCTACAATACTCACTTATGGATGGAAATACCTGCTACAATACTTACTTATGGATTGAAATACTCTGTCATCAAAGCTGACAAAGCCAGGATATTCCATTTAAGCCTGCAGATCAAAGGAAGCTTATTTCTAATAAAAGTTTACAAAAATGAGTCTGATCAAGCTGCCTTCATCCAAAGGTGATAAACAACGATAACAGCGAGTAAATTAAAGAGGCAATACATTACCTTTCAGAATTAAAGTAATTACAGCTATCATCATCATTAATGTATATATTTGTATGTCGCTAATTACAGTCTCTTGAATGACGCTGTATTGCGAATCAACTATCTATTGATAGAATCGAATTCCTTCTTAAAGTTTAAGAAAGTTATGTCAAGGTATTCCCTAAATAATTTAAAGTATTAAATGAAATGTCCGCTTGAGATGGTTAATAATATGAAGACGTAAACAATTTTCAGTTAACTTTTCAAATAAAAAGGAAATCTCAAATATTTATTCTACTTGAATGCAAATTTCAACACTAAAAGTTTTATTTTCAAACAATATTGGTGTTTCTTTTTTCATTTTCTTTTTTCTTAATATATTATTTATCAATTACCAGCCTGGCATATTATGACAGACATATTATTTACTAAAAGACATTCTGAATATACAGCTTTGTATAGCAGTAATTCACGGCTATTGAAGATGTTGCCATAATAATAATGACTGCAAAAAACTAGTTCTGCGGCTTATAATGTTTTAATATTATTTACAATAAAGGTCTTGAACGAGTACTCGACTGCAAGGAGCCATTAAACATATTTTTTTTTTAATAGTTACTCAGTAGATTTTAACTTATTAAAAAATACGTCGAGTACCTCTTACAATCATGCAGAATACCATTTAACCAGTCGTAATGTGTATAATTATTGACGTCCAATTGATGATATTCTTGGTATATTGGCAATACTCCTAAAGCCAATTTTCTTGCTCCTACTCCACCGATGTTTCATGTTACCTAATATACAATCTTCAAAATAA
>JXSR01S000874.1:3082-14438 GCA_000969725.1 Ophiothrix spiculata | reverse complement strand
TTAATGATTTATATATTTTGCTCAAACACATATTAGCAAAATACTGTTCTCACTCCGGGCCCTGTTTACCTTAAAAACAGTTTACATCCATACATAAACAAATATTTCTTAAATAGTTTGCCTTCTCTTTTCTTAGGTTATGATATACCGTATGTACGTCATACACTCGTAGTTGTCTTTTACAATGAGATTACACCAACTAATATGCGGACAGTCGTGAGAGCATCAACCTGTAATCCGGGTTAGTGCGTGCATTGTTCTTTATATTCTCGACTTGAACCTGTTAAACCTTTTCACCAGAAGAAGATAAAGGCAACAGGTGTTTGCTATTTCAAAAAACTCGTCATCAAAATGTCTTTGAAACATTTCAGTCGTGGGCAGATTATGACAAATGCAACAGGTTCATTGGCACAGAGAAGGTATATCTGCTGTTTAGCTTGTTGCTAAGAGTAGATATCATTACAAAGTTAAAACTTACTGAGAGAAATAATCACTTGACTCAACATGTAGTAAATGTTTTACAAATATTAAACACTAAATCTCTTTGCACTCTAATGATGATTTATAAGATATCTTTAAATCAATTTTAACTCACATCAGAATGCAATCAGTCCATTCAAGCAAGGGCAGGAAATTATGAAGTAGATAATGGGAGCGAAAGGTCAGTATACCGCGTCCATCATTTAGTTTATTCACAAGCTCTGATTCTTAAGACGCTTTCAAGTACCCTTCATTTGTAACCTGTGATTTGTAACAGTTGTAAATGGAAGTTACTATGAAGCATCTAGTATAGAGTGTCCAGGGAGAAATGTTTATAGCAGCAGACATAAATACATATTGATAGCATCTCTCTGAATCAAGAGGCACAATGATTTAGGACTCATATTACTTCATGTACATGATACATTTTTGCTAAATTTGAAAGCTTTGCTATATACGAGGAAGCGATTAGAAAATGTATGTAAATATTGCTTAGACACTTTGACGATGCTCTTAGATGCTCTATAATAGTAACTGGCGGTTGTACGTTCGTTCCCATTAGCTACTTCATAATTTCTTGCTACTTTTAGAATGGCCAGTGTATATGGCTTTAATATACTCTTTAGTTATTGTATTGTTTGTTTATAAGAAAGTAAAACAGGACAAAATAAAATGCTGTACTCTCCCTCTCATTTTGACGTTATTTCACAATTTTGTGTTGTAGGACATCAAAAAAGACTTTTGTTGACGAAATTACGTTAGATATATTACTTCCTTAGTATAATGAAACAATCATACTAGTAGACAGCATAGTGTAACTATAAAGCAAAGAATAGAAAATCATCACTATCTCTTGTTATTTGACAACCAGACAATGAAAAGATATGTAACGTTGACAATAATTTACAAGTACTATCCTGTAATATCCGTCATAAGTTGGTTGTCTCTTTAGAGGTTTAGTTATAATCACGCTGAAAATAACGCTGCATATCACGGCTGTTATTTACCTATATACAATAATACTGAAGTAAAAATAAAAGGTTCGTTAACTGTGAACAGAAAAAGGGGTTTCCCCTGCTACCTGAAAAAGACACGTGTTTGATGCACCTTAATCCAACATCAATGATGTTATTCAACAGGGATTTTAATCAGTAACATTGAACCACAATCATAAGCATGATAAGTTGACGTCTTACTTGTCTTAACATTGTAACTGAACCTTTAGCATGCTCACAACAAAAATCACGTTCTTTAAATCGTGTTATCGAATAAAGAAACAGTGAAAAGAGTGAATGAACTTTGCCCAACTTGTAACGCTATTAATCGCCTCTTCAAAACTACAAATTTTGAATATAGTGATTGAATGAATGGGTTTACATGCTTCATTTTCGTTTCTTGACACTGCTTAAAGGGTTTAAATAATTACACAAACGTACTTTTACGTAGAGACAGTGAGAGGCATAATAAGACAAGTGTTAGGATTACATGGAAGGGCGATGTAAACAAAAATCCTAAATGAACAATCTTATTTACCGTATCGTAGTCCATAATCTGTGCGTTATCTATAATCAACATTACTTTAAATACAGCTGTATGTAAATCACCTCGTTCTCTTATCACTTGCCAATATAGTGTAGTTCTTTTTTTACAAAAATCAAATTGACCGGAACGAACTTCCTGAAGATATCACGCAGATCTCATCATTCGTCAAGATATTATCAATCTAAATGCTCAAATCGTTAAAATATATCTCTAAGGACAGTTATAAATGGTACTTGAGTGTCTTCAGATGCATATAGTAACTTGCAGTTATAAAGGGTACTTGAGTGTCTTGAGAATCAAAGCTCGTGTATAAAATAAATGACGGATGCGATATACACCATCGGTGAATTGAACTGTCACTCCCATTATCAACTTAATTATTTTTTACTTAGTCGGCAGACTATATGTCTTTTACAGTTTTTATGTACTTTGTGCTCATTTATTGACGCGATTTTAAAAAAATTGACAGATACTTTTGTTCTTAAAGGAAAATGAAACAGTTGTCCAAAGTTGTCATATGTACATGTTCATTAATTTTACTCGTAGGTCAGATTACTCACTAAATACAGCTGTACGGAAGATAGTTCTTTTTTAAGTTTATTCAAATTCATCGACACGAATCCTTTGAAGCATCAAGCAGGACTCATCATTCATCAATATGTTATCATCTAAATGTCCACAATGCTTGAAATATTTCTCTCAGGACAATTTGACTCTCGAGATACTTTATAGTAACTTGTAAGTAAAGGGTACTTGGGAGTCTTAAGAATAAGAAGCCTTGGATAAAATAAATGACAAATGCGGTTTGCCCGACAGGTGCATTGAACTTTGGTTTCCATTATCTACTTCATAATTTCTTGCTGCTGTAATAGACAGTCTGTATGGCTTTGATGCATTCTGTGGTCTTTTATTGATGCAATTTAGAGCTTTGTATTCTTAAATCGACTTATAGTTGCTGTTCTGCAAGTAAATGGAAATTAGTTTTTCCAGCTGTTCCATATAAGGATCAAAATAAGAATCACTATCCTTCTTTTTGCCCGCGGAAATATTGAGGTTAAGGAGCTTGGAGTGTACAACAGCCACTTTCCTGGATTTCCTTGGATCTTTTTCTTGAGTCTTCTCACCACTGTTTTCAAGATCGAGTGACGTCATTTAAATTAATAGCATTTATAACAGTTGGTAGCTATTGACTGCAATTAAAATCTTGTAACAAGAGCAAAACATGATGTTGTGCTGCTTAACATATATGTACTCCCAGGCATGGCCATTACCCAAATGCAGACCTATTCAATTCACTGAACAGATGATAAAAATGTTATCGATATTGAAATCTGTAATACTATGCTCGATATAATTTGTATTCTATATATTTGTTTTGCTAACTACGAAATATGAAACAAACAACCATACAAACAAACAAACAAAAATACCTAACATAACGCTGCGAACCTTTTTAGGTCTTCTGCATTAAAGGATTCTTGACATGCCCAGCCACATTGATGAAAAGACGACCAATGCACTATTTCTGTCAACCCCGAACGGATAAATATATGTAAGTTCATACGTGCAGGTTGAAAACATAAATTTGATGATTAAAACTTCTACTGCACTAACTTAATTTCAAGACCAAACTGGTCCCTTCATCAGTGGGTGGATGTTGTGAGGCTAACTGATAATTGAATTTACTGTATATACATACATACATACATACTATACTACACAAATCATTATTCAGTCTACGCACCAGAATAGTATGGTCCACAGTATCAAATGCGGCTAAGAGGTCCAGCATGAACAGCGGCACAACCTTGTGATCATCAATGGCACGTTGCAAATCATTGTGATCAAGAGTTAAGGCAGACTCGGTACTGTGACCTGCCCTGTATGCCGACTGCATGGGTTCACTTAAATTGTTGTCTTCAACATGTCTAATGACTTGAGAAGCAACCCATTTTTCCAAAACCTTTGATGTTAATTGGAGATTGGCTACTGGGCGATAACTCTTAAGTTCATTCCTATTAAGAGTAGATTTCTCAATAACAGGTGTAATTACAGCTTTCTTTAGAGAGTCAGGAAAAATGCCAACAGATAACGATGTGTTTACAATTCTAGTCAATGTAGGCAGCAACACATTCAGATGTTGCTTCACTAGCCATGTAGGTAAAGGGTCTAGTGTACAAGACTTATTGGGACACTTTCTGACAACCTCTTCCACTTCATCCTTACTTACATAATCAAAGCTTGACATAATATTTGTACCTATTTTCAAGGAAGAAAAAACGCGTTTCATTCCCATAAACATGATCAACTATATACTTCCATTTAACCAAAAACGACAGTTCAAACTGTCTTAATCTTAAAAACGAATGCTTATTGCCATTGAATACCTTGGTAATGATCTTTAGCTCCCATAATGTACTCTATTTCTGTAATGTTTCTTTTAGCATAGATCTACACACAAAATATTTACTGAGTCAGGTGACTCAGATACGTGAGTCTTTTAGTTGTCTCTGTAGTGATGCACTTTGTATGCTAACCGAGTCACTGTATTGATTCATGTGACTCAGATGTGATGAGTCAAATGACTCCGATCAAGTCCAGTTTAATCAGAAGACTCAACTTCATTACCTTAATGAGTCATCAGTTTTGTCTCTGTAGTGACGCACTTGCTTGTGTAAAATGAGTCAAAAGACTCAGATTAAAGATAATACAGGTCATTTGACTCACTCATTATTGACTAATTCGAGTGACGTCCTCTTTGTGCACAAACATGGAGGATGATATCCAAAAGGTGTTGGTGACTGTAGACACAATATTGCCCATCTTCAATATAGTAGACACTAATTCCGACTCAAATTCCGAGGCGAAAAGGTTAAGCTTAGGCTAAGCTTACTGCAGTAAAACAACAATGGACTAAATGGTCCAATATTGTAAGCTAACTCCATATAAAATCACTGCTTAATGTAGGAATTTATACTTGTAGCTTGATGTCAGCTCCAGAAGTTCCACATATTATTTCTGACAGTGTTAAATGCCAAAAAAGTGCTCACAGAAATGACAATATTGTGTCATCAACCACTTACAAACGCTTTTGTCACCGTCCATGCATGTTCAAGTAATGGCCGACCCACAGCCTCGTTTTCAAATTTCGTATTTGACTCAGTAATTTATGTAAATGAGTCAAAAGTCGTTATTGACTCAAAATTCTCCAACAAGTGAGTCAATATAGTATCATCATACTGAGTCATCTGAAATTTGACTCACTATTGGAGTATCTGTGAGTCAATTGTGATTCACGTAGTGTCATAACTGAGTCAATTTGTACATGACTCACGTAAAATAAGGCAAAACGAGTCAATTGACTCGGTAAATATTTTGTGTGTAGTTGAAGTTTATTGACGATGCCAAGGCAGCGTATATAGTTTTGTCGATCAAGAATGAAGTACTAGTGTTGCCATGTATATTTTGACACCTTTCACGTTACCTCAATGAAGGGGGCTACAAGTATTTCTTCGGGGCTTCTTTAAGTTTATCTTATTTCTAAGGTATTCCATCAAGTTCAGTTCGACATTCAGCAATTTCTGTTGTAAAAATGCAAAGATAATGCCAAAAATGTCATGTTTTAGGGATTTTTTTTTAAGGGAAAGGTTTTTTTAGAGCTTTTTCATTATTCGACCAGCAACCTAAATACCTTGGAATAGATTTTGGGTGAGTTGAAAATAGACAGTTATGAAAAAGCGAGTTATACCTCCAGGCGAGTTATGTCACAGTAGCGAGTTATCCCTCATGAAGTTCCGTCTAGTCTCAGAAGAGAGTTACACTAAGTCCCATTGGCACAACCTACATGATACTTATTTCATAGGTATCCACCAGGTCAAAACGCACTGAGACAAATCAAAATCATTAAAATATAGGGAGCAACATGTGGGTTTTCTCCTGATTGCATCATACATGAACTTTAGTCATAACTCATCTTGATGACTTGACATATAATATAAATTCACCAAATCACCAAATGACTGGCCTCTGGCATTTGGTTTAACTCTGTGAAGGTAACTTGCCAGGGGACTTGGTTTGGACTTGGTATTTGGGACTTAGTTTGGACTTGGCATATAACTTCATGGGGGTTTCCCAGGGGCACTGAACTTTGGAAGTGGTAGGTATGTCAGGCTCGAAACACTGAAATGGGGATCAGGTGAAATGAATTTACTGTGAAAAATGGACCATTTGAAACCGATTTTGGGGGTCTAGTGAACTGAATTTTAGCCAAAAATAGCCTCCTGAGCTAAAAATTATTGCAATTTTTGCAGTTGGAGCTAAAATTTTGTAGTTTGAAACTGAATCACGCTGAAAATGGGGATCTTGGACTTGCCGTGTCTTGGTTGGGGGTAACTCGCTTTAAACTCACTTTTCCATAACCGTCTTTTTTACCTCACTATATACATGTCCCTAATACCTCATTAAAGGAGTTCTTTTTATAATTAGTTTTGTTTATTCTGCATTAGACATGGCCATTGAGTTTAAAAAGCATGTCTTAATTATATAAACATTTATTTATGGTCTGGTCGTTAGAAGGTTGTTTATCTATAGGGATTAAGTTTGAGAATATCCAGGGGGGAGGGGGCGGTGGGTAAGTGGGTTAAGGGTCTGATCTTTTTCCGTTGTAATTTCTTAATTTCCATAACGGTGACTGAAATATATATTTGCTCTGAATTCAAAGAGGGATTTTTCCCAAAACTCCATGAACTGCTTATCCCCTCCCTTTGATATCTAATGTGGACCAAATATTTTAGTGGGTTTGATGTGTCATGTAATTTTTTCACTGTTTGTTTGACACACATATTCATGCAATAGGGCCTAGGGGAGGGGAGACATAAACAGAAAAAAACGGGTAGGACTAGTATACACAGTATGCAATCTCTGATCAAAACGTCTGGTTACGCCATTTGCTTGTGGTAGCAAAAAATTTCAGGAGACAAATACAAAAATTTTACCTTTTTGATTAAATGTGGGCCTACTGATTTTAATGGCATCGTCAAGGTTGCGCTCGGATCCCTTCAAAACCGCTCAAATTTTTAAAACCAAAGGAACATAGAGTCATTCTAGTTTTAAGGCTACAGTCCCTAAAAACGTCTAGCTCGGCTGAATGTCATGTTTACTGTAAGTTTCTACCTACTTACACCCATCAGAATATCACAATTTTTGGCGTACGTATTGAATAGAGTCTTTATACATGGAACTTTACTAATGATTTCACGTCCATTATCAAGGTCAAAATGACGCCTAAAGACTACTTCGAAAACGTTGACCGTTTTTCACCGAAACCGCATAATTTCATGATGTTCAAACAATTCGACTGGTTTCAAATTTTGACAGATTGTAGGCTTGATACTTCTTATTGAATTACAAACAATATTTTATAAATATGCTGAGTTGATTTTGAATGATAATGTAACAAACCCGGGTTGTTTTGCCCGAAAATCCGGACGTAAATTACGACTCTCAGTTTGCCCTGTTTGAGCTGTGAATTGCCTGTTTTAAGTATCTACAATCTACATTTTGTCTGATATACGCATTCGCATAATTTACTTACAAATTGAGCATTCCAATGAGGCAAAAATTGCAATTTTTATGTAAACAAAAGAAAAATACGGCATTCTAATGTTTATGTTTTAGATTTTAGTTCACGATCTCAACGCTGCCTTGATAGCTCAGCGGTAGATCTCTCGCTTCGTAATGCATGACTAACCCCCGCCATAATCCATGGTTCGAGTCCCCGCAAAGGCAGTGGAAACTATTTATCTTTTCATGATTGAAAAATAGTTAGGATTCACATTTTCCTGAGCATATGGATTCCTCGTACCCTTAATGCTGATTATGTCTGCTTGTAAGCATTGGCAACTTTGTGTTCCTTCAGTGATTGCAACTTTCAAATGAGTGAATAAAATGTGGCTAAACATGCTAAATGTCGCCAGACTTGTCTTTTAATATCTCTTCATTTCCGTGTTGATATTCCAAGCATGTTTTTTGTCATTTCTTCTCACGAAAAGGTAGTCAAGGTCAACGTACGATCTAGAAAAGTGCATACACACGAGATACACCTAAACAAATGGCAGAATTACAAATACTAAGCATAGCTATACAATTCATTGAACAATTATGGTTGCCTTTACGTTATTTTAAAGTAAGGATAGATTATCGACAAATCATAGATAAGCTATTAAACCACCAATTGCTCTTGTTAGTGAATACGAGAAGTAGCCTTTTCGCTATATCGCAACGGTTATGTTTTATCCTTTTAACGAATAAACAATATAGTTGAAAAGTCGAACTTGGGTTGGTTGATATAGCTTAGACCGATTTTATAAAATCGATCACAATATGCATTAAATTTGAATTAACATTAAAAAAAAAAACCACTGCGGTGATTACTTGCATCAAAGTAGCTAACATTGGTTATTGGTGTACAAAAAACTGCAATAGTGTTGGGTTGAATAAACTTTGAACTTTTGAAAATGTTCGATAGACTTATATTTGCTTGATAATATAAAAGGACAACTGTCAATGCAACAGCAGCCTTGAACCTATTGATTTTCATTAATGATATCAACTTCTGGCAACATAATGCAATAAGAGAAACCTTGGGAAAGAGGAACATTCTTTATCAATAGGTCATCAGTCTAGATGTAGTCGTAGAACAACCTTTCTTAAATTACGGAAAATGATAGTAGGGATGCCAAAGATTTGTTCTGGAGGTTTCTTGCATGCATCCATCTATTCCTTCATGTCGGACACAATATAATTATTGCGTGATTGCTACTCAAGCTCCCGGCTCGAGCTCATAGCAGCGAAACCGATATATATCGATATTACACCTTGGCAAGATAAGACATTCGCAGAAATCGATAGTTGCAAAAACCACGATAACGAAATGCAGAATTTTTATCAATAGGTCATCGGATTTACCGGTCTAGGTTTACATTTCCTATACCTCAGGGTTACTTTTCTTTACGTTCATCATCAAAAGTTAATTTTACAATGAGAACTTTCTGAAAAGCAACTACGTAGTTCAATATTTGATTGTGGTAACCTTGTCACGATAATTATTTCCCTTTTATTCGTATGAAATCTTGATCATGATCTTTTGCTATGTGTTTGTTTGCTTATTTTAGCTAAAATAAGAGAATAGACCACTTTCGTATGTCCCATAATAAAGTACCACGCATACGAGCATTTTTGCGCGAACGACCATATTTTGACGTTGTGCGCATGACGTCATTTACGCAGAACGTAATAATATGGTCAACTGAGCGTTTACGGTACTTTCTATATGCATTATGGGACATACGAAAGTGGTCTATTAGAGTCAATAAGGTAAACTAAGAACGCAAACGACACATGAAATATGCCAGAACCTTTTACAACACTCACTTATGGATAGAAACAAGCTGTCACCAAAGCTGACAAAACCAGGATATTCCATTTGAGCCTGCGAATCAAAGGAAGCTTATTTAATATGAGTAAAAAATAGAGACTGATCAAGCTGCCTTCATCCAAAAGTGATCAACAATTATAACAACGAGTGAGGAGTCAATACAGTACCTTTCAGAATTAAAGTATATAATTACAGCTATAATCATCATTATTTTATTTGTATGTCGCTAACCACAGTCTCTTGAATGTCATAAGGACGCTGTATTGTGAACATCACTTATCTATTGATAGAATCGAATGCCTTCTTGAAGTTTAGGAAAGTTATGTCAAGGTATTCCCTAAAGAATTTAAAGTATTAAATGGTCTGAACGCTTGAGGTGTTTGATGAAGACTTAGACAATTCTCAGTTATTTTTTCAAATTTAAAGGAAATCTAAAATATTCATTCTACTTGAATGCAATATTCAACACTAAAGGTTTTATTTTGTAAACAATATTTGTGTTTCTTTTTTCTTTTTCTTTTTTTTAAATAGAGTATTTATCTAATACAAGCCTGGCATAATTTTAGTTACAATTGACATTCTGAAACTCTTGCGGAAATGTTACATTTGACAGACATTTAATTTACTAAACGACTTTCTAAATATACAGCTTTGTATAACAGTAATTCACGGCCATTGAAGATGTTGCCATAATAATAATAATAAGTGCAAAAACTAGTTCTGCGGCTAAAATGTTTTAATATTTGATATTTATTTATTCATTTAGTGAATGGGGATAGTCATATGACAATACAATCCTGAAATGGAGACAAATGTATTCATTCTATATAGGTACATTGAAACTAAACAACAGCGAGCGTGTAACAAATAAAAAACGAAAAGATCAATAACAATAACTACAACATTAAAAATCATCTTATTTTTGAAAATTGGCAATTTGATATAACACAGCTAAAGAGAGTCGCTTACGCTTAGCCAAGAGGAATGTATAACATTAATTATCGTGATCATTCTTCTGTCAGAAAGTACTAGTATATGATATTCAAAGTAATATGATACCCCATGGCAAGTCCAAGTCAATGACCTACCGGAGTTTGCAATTATACTTACTTCACCTACTTCTACAAGAAAAACGACACTTAAGAGAGTCTAAACCATCAGAAAACATGCATAAAATAACCATAGAATTGGTAATGAACTTCAATTCCAATAATATGGTTATGATTTTAACACCTTGAAAATATTGGCCGTTTATTATAAAATCGATTATGTCTACTTTCAAGTGATAGTAACTTTGATATATTGGTGAATGAATCACCAGACATCAAATTATGTCGCCATGACTGTGTCTCTGTGGTTAAATCTGTTTATTACTTGATTTGAAATTCAAAACATGGGTGGTTCTATTGTTATCTTATCTCACACAAGTACAGGCTAGGTCAACGAACGATCTTACAAAAATCTTGCAAACACTCAATTGATAATACTTTCCTTTTTCAACTACACTACTGCAAACATTCCGATTACTTGATGTGGTTATAAGCTCAAACTTTCAACTAATATAAAAGAAATACATCAGAGAGGAAAAAAACACCACAAAATTATAGAGACTAGATTATCAGTTTAATATCATTATAGATAATCATGCAAATCATGTGTTAAAAAATTGTTGCATTTCCTAAAACATATCATATACTAGAAACTTTGAAATGAAATTAAAAGCTCCAATGCCAACGGCATAACAATCGATTCTTATAAATGGGATTTTGAGTTAAATGTGTAGTGTGCTATTTACATGATAGTACTGTATGAGCCTGACGCTGTAAAAGTAGAATTCCAATTATCGATTGAATTATGATTTTTAAGAGTAATTTTTGAGATTTCCTTCCGATTTTGTCA
>JXSR01S000873.1:41084-52478 GCA_000969725.1 Ophiothrix spiculata | reverse complement strand
ATGTTCACTCTTCCAGCTCTGTTGATATCAGCTCTCATTTCAGCCACACTTCACAGAGTTTGGGGTTTTAAGTATAAAGTGCAAGAACACACTTCCGTGCGAAGTCACAAACGTTACCGAGCGTTACATGGGTTTTTCTTTGACCTTGGACAGATTTTATTTTTTTCAATGCTCAGAACATTTTGTCTATACCATGTAGTTTGTATATCAACCAAAATGATTTTCATAGCTTGTGTATTCCAGGCGTTATAGCCGATTTAAGTTGAAAAAAATCATTATTTTGGTCACAAACGTTACTTTGGAATGACCCGAAAGCTCATGAGTTAAAATACCCTTCATGTCGACATTTCGACTGGCTCTTGAAGCATTGAACAACTTTTGCATTAGCTTTCTGTCAGCTTTTACGGCTTTAGCTGGCTTTAGCTTTATTTTCTTTTGTTGTATATGAAATTTTGACAGAGCTGTGAGATTTGTGCATTGTGGGGTTGACGATTCCTCATCTATGTCATCAGTATTCTCAAGTCTGAGGTTGAACACCTTGAAGCGTGTGAATTGATTCACCAAACTCTGCACATAATTTTCATCTGTAGTAAGGCGTGAAGGTAGCATTTCTTTACGGAAAGATAAAGCTTGGCTGTCATCATCTTCTAGCTGGTACATCAATCTGGTGCACTTGCTGACATGTGATCTTTCTGACCAGGTTGTACAAAATCTGTCACGGGCTGTGTCATTCCTAGTGATGCCGATTATGCCATTAAACACGCGTTGTTGGAGCAACAAGTACCGTACACCATTTTCTCAGAAACAAAATAAAACAAGAAAATGAGTCAAAATGACACAAGTTTACAAGATAGGCCACCCATCTCCTAAATGTATTTTGTACTTAGTATTTATTAGATTCAGGCGAAAACATACTATTTTGAGCTATCAAACATTTGGTGCTACAAGTCTTTGTTATTACATCAATTCCAAGGCATCTTCTAATCAATAACAGATGATTGGTGTGGGAAATCACAAAGCAAAGAAAATTTGGTGGAGTATTGATTTTTCATCACCAAGCCTCCGTTACTAATAGAAAATACATTGTAACTATATATCAGATTATAAGATGACAAAGACTTGATGCACCAAATGTTTGGTATAAGAAGTATGTTTTGACCTTTACAGAGATTTTGTTGTCCTGGTGACTGACCAAAAATGTAGCAAGATCTTCTGCATTGAAACATAATTGTTATAGCTGATAAAGCAATTACAAAGTATCAAAACCTTTTAATTCCTGGATATCAACATCGTCATTAATTTACGTCACATTGGCTGCTGGAAATCTAAACCAGGTATTTTGAAATAAATCCAAATTTGAGAAGAAATAATGAAATAGCAAGTTTTAGTAATGACATTTACTTTCTTTCTTTTGAATTTGGTTCTAGCATATTAAAAATAAGTAATTCGTATAGGCCTACATATGATTAATACAAAGCAGGAACACTGGAAATCATCTTATGCAAATATAACCCTAAAATGGCCTTAAGGAGTGACCTTGACAATGATTTTGAATTGTTATCACAAACATAAACTTAAATCAAGTCTGTCCTGGCACTCTCCACTAACAGTTTGATTGGAAGTCCTTACAAACATTAAATCATTTTGCTAACCAAAATGAACATATTTTATTGTATTTTTGCAAAACAAGCGTGAATGGTTCATATTAAGTAATGCACCTTTAAAATTGAACTTGACATTTATATGTTATCAGTAACAACATTGTAATGTCCCAGGGAGTGTCTAATATATTCTGTATGGTTCCAATGTAAAATTTAAGTAGAGTTATAATGTTTGAAGTTTAGTCAAGTAAATTATGTTTGAGATCAGATAGATCACGAAATAATCAAGATTTTATATGCAGAAAAGTCTTTATTTTCATTGTTTTTTGTACTTTAATATTGCTAATATTGACCAAAATATACTTCAAATGAAGTTAAACTTGGTATATTCTGAAAGAGTATTATCTAAAGATACCAAATATGTGAAAAACTGAAAAATCATGTTTTTGACCCAAAAATGGGGTTTTTAACCCCAGAATGACCTTGAAAATGATTTTTATTTTTAGCACCGCCCCTGACGTGAAAGCTTACCCTATGGGGACTTGATCTAGCATGGGTGCATGCTTGTAACAAAAAATGCCCGGACCCAAATTTTTTTGAAGACTTTTTGGCTGTTGGCTGGCTGTCTGTTAGCATACTCTTTTCTTTTGATTGACTTACTTTTAAGAGATCAATATGCTTATTTCGTTTACCCGACTGGTTTAGGACAAAGTTTTCACCCACCATGTGAAATTTAACGCGATAAAATCACTTGATTCTTAATAAAGAGCAATTATATGCATGTAAAAAAGTCTAACCGTATTAGCAAACTCAGGCCAACATACCTAATTACATAAACAGATACAATATATTTCTTTAAAACACCACTTTAAGTGTTTCAATATAAGATGGTATAATAATATTAAAAAAAAATGAAAGTCATCAAATCAAAATTTGAAAATATATATTTTAAATAAATGCATAATGATCTATTTGTATTGAACTCAAATTAACAAAATGCGGTAGTATTATTATACTTTGTCAAATATAAAGTATAACTTAAATTACTTCCCATAATTTATGCTGGTCCATCCTTGTTTTTCTTTTTGGAAAAGGTTTACTTTTAATGAAATTTGTCAAATGTGTTTTAAATCAAATGGGTATCCTCCATTATCATATTGGCAAGGTTATATGCATATTTGTTAATTGTCTGTAGATGCAAGCATTTTAGGGATAAAAGCAAGATGCAAAAAGTATTGATAGTAATTTTCACAGACTCAATTTGTGGATGCCACTTTTCTTTCTCCCTTTCTAGTGCAGACTTCAGAAGATGAAGATTCTCGCACTGCAGATTATGTCTACTAAATTTTAATAATTTCAGAACTTGAATGTTCAACATTTTCAACATGGTAGAATACTCTACATAACTGTCCTAACTAGCTTAACATCCAGGAGGGACATTCTTTGCTTTCAGATTCCCTCGATACAAGATATTACTATAATAGTGTCATCCTGAACCATATATCCACGCAGATTTTATCAAACAATAGTACCCCAAACCCCTAGATATCCTAAATCCACCCAAGACAATATCTGACACAAGAAAGAACGCATTCCATAAGGGTGATGTTTTACAAACCTCTTATGACGTGTAAGCAAACACGCCTTTCGTATAACCAGTCTTTGAATATTTTCCCAAACATTTTTATGTCAACAAGTCATTAAAACTATTCTTATTGAAATGTTTCGAGTTGATCTAACTATTTTGGTTGCATTAAGTAAGCTTAACATGCTTAAGGTTGTCTAACGTAACCCGTTGTTCTATTTGTAATAAGTGCTTGTTTTAAGTTTGTATCTGCCATAGGTCTATTTGCTTTAGGTCTGGTGTTTACACAGTACTTAAAGTATACAATGTCCCTTAAATCTGTTTTAATTCAGTCGTCTTACGTCAAGGAGTACTTATACCATTGCCTAAATGCTTATAACATTAACGTATAACATGACATCAATTTCTTATTCATTTCTTGTTTATGCTTGATACGGAACCAGAAGAAAATGTCAAACTTATCTTTAAACGCACCTAGCAATACGAGCTACAACATCATGGTGGTGAAAAATTATATGTTACAGAGATGGAGATAAGACGCAAACACTCTGAGGTTCAAATTGAATACCTGGCACCATTCGATGTTTATAATATGATAGTTAACTAAATATTTAAAAGTCTTTAAATATCTACACTTTTACTAGGCACATATAAAAATACTACTGGCAATTACGGTTAGGTATGAACTGAATTTATATGGAAAGCTAGCAAGTATTAGTTCCAGTGTGTTTGTTTGATCAAATGCATTTCAACTTACTTATGAGGAATGTAAAATGTTATGTACCAACTTACCTTTCCCAATAATAGAATTATGTTTCCCATCTACCGATAGCACCAGAACACTTAGCAAAAGTCCTATACATAGCACCAATAATTCCCAAGACATGGTTAGTCTGTTGAAGAGAAATTCGCCAAAAAATTGACGTCGTTTTTCTGTGGCTAAAAAGTTTCAATATTGTATTTTAGACCGTCAGATTTATAGGTAGTTAAGCTCATTAGTTAGTGTCCATGATGTATATAAAGACCAAATTGAACAGGCAATTTCTGTTGAAGGTAGGTACATGTATAGTGAAGTCATTTGACAAATTATTAACCGAGACACATTAAGCTAGTATAATGTGTATTTCAGGGTCTTCATAAGCATTTTGTAAATTGATGAGCGTTAATCATTATAGCTGATATAACATGGGTATCCTCCATTATCATATTGTCAGGGTTATATGCATATTTGTTGTAAAATTTGCAACATTATATTAGTAAAATCACGTTCACAAGATATGTAATAATCCTTAAATTCGAGTTCTTTGCATGCTGAGGGTCCAGTTTGCTCATCATGTGTTAAAACTTCCATTAGATGCCGTAAAATGACAGTATGATGTTGCCTTTGCTTGCTATAGAAGCTGCATTAAAGCAGAAGTTATAACTGATGCAGTTAGTGTAGACTTTCAATAGAATATCAAAGGCAATTTAAAAACAATATTCTCCAAAAAAGATATAGCATCCTCCAACTCTGTAAGCATATCCAGACTTGTAGATAAACCAGAAAACTGCAGTGTATGTTCCCAATGTATGTACAATCTGTTATAAGCACTCAAAGAAAATCTTCAACGATAGATGAAAGCCGACTGAAGAATGTCGAAGTTCTCTCCTCTTAGGAGTTATAGAATCAAAGAAATCGCTGATATATCGAAGAAAACATCCTTACCACTGTTTATTTACCTCGTAATAGACTGTGTACTCATTAGAATTATTAAGCACCAATAAAACAATTAATACATTTAAGGATTTGTATTCTTAAATGTGGCGAGAGTTTAGCAGAGATCTTTCCTCTTAGATGGCCAAAGTTTAAGTGAAGGTAGGTATCGTGTTGTATTCATTCTGCATGTGTGTATGCCCAACTCATTCAACTGTGTGTGTGTTTGTTGCTATAAGTGAACTGATTTTTAAACATATCCGTAACCTGCCCAAGTCACTGCAGAGATTGTCAGCTAGCCAACTGCATGCAAGGAACCAAGAAACTTTTCGCGCGTCCATGTGAAATCTGTCAATCGTCTGCGAAAAAAATATAATTTTGGTAATCAATGCTTAATTGCATAAATTCACATCATAGTGCTTGAAGACAATATTAAATCATTTTGATATAGTCAAATGAATGATTGTACGTGAACCCATTCAAACAGTGTATACTTGAGAGATACACGATGATCATGTCAGAATTCTTTCGAATTAAAACTTCCGACATTAATTAATTGATTGATTCATCTTATTTATAACATTTGAGATTAAACATTTAAGGATTTTTGATATAAGGTCATCTGTAAAAATAGGAATACAAGTACAAAAGATTTAGTAGGGGTAGGTAAAGAAAAAAGTCTTGTTTTTTTACTTTTAAATCTTGCAGTCAAATTTTACTATGGACGTATTACACTGTTGTTAAAGAACTGCGGAATTTTGGCCAAAATAATAATGGTACATGCAATTGAAATTAAAATGGGCGTCTGGTAATGTTTTTGAATTACGGTGAAACTTGTTTTTCAATGCTAGAACGTTTCAAAGTTGTATTCACTTCTTTGCGTTATAAGATATGTAATCCATAGAGTAACATAATATATAACCATGATAACCACAACTTGGTAAAATCAGCGTTATCACCATCAACAAAACAGTCATGTTTTCTCATAATTGACCAGGACGGGGTTCTAAGCAAAATATTTTGTTAAATTATTCATCGTCGTTTTCAATCAACGGTTATGAGATATATCATCCTAAGTAACGCTTGGAGTTGGTGGTCAGTTGCATGTGTAAACAGAATCGAAAAAAGCAAATACTATTAACTTCCGACCTAGAAGACTATTATCGCTCTGATTATCGCTGGAAGGAGAGAAAAATTGTCTTCCTTTAAATTTCAAGGGAGTGCCTATATTACCTATTTAGGCTAGCGTTTGATTGATTCAAGAAGTGGTTCAAACGCATTTCTCTATCAATTTTATTAACAATTACCCTGAAGCGGCAGCTTGTGGCTAGTTGACCCAAAAAGCTAATGCTGATATGTCAGCCTCGTTACCATTTTCCTTCTGAGTTTTTCGTTTTCTAACATTAGCATTTGCATATACCATGTATACAGGATTTACGTTTCAAACTTTTCTACAAGGCAGGTATACGTGAGCATTTTTCTCAATGTTTTCGTATTATTTCCGATTTCCTCCATTTCTCAGTCGGTTCAAGATCAGCCTGATATCCTATATGCGTGGTATTAATTGAGAAAATAAAAATGTCACAATACCAGTTTTTCAAATGTCTGCAAATTCTTTATAAATTGCACTTATAAACAGTGGACATCACTCATGATATGGTCAATCGGAACTTGGCTCGATTGAAGATGTGACCAGGCATTTATTGCAGTCAGTGCAACGGTCACGCGTCTGAACTTTTCTGTTTTTCCCATTGAATTTGAAGTTTGAAGTTTCTCTACGATCACGATAAGTAACTTAACAAATAACTATGCCTTGAGGCAAATGTAAAGTGACTAAAATCATCCTAAGACACTATGTAAACAGTACGAATCTCTGGCAATGAAAACATTTTGGGACGGAGATTCTGATGAGTCAATATTTTATCATTTTAATATTGTGTTTAGATTCTCACCTGAACATGTCATTGCAAGATCCAGGGGGACGCTGCAGAACTAAAGATGATGAGGACGAAGGACATAAATAATGAAATTAATTTGCAATGTGAAAATATTTCTGTTCGAGTAGATTTTCAGATTCCGCAGTTTATAGGTTCACGTTCAGGAAGTTCAGAAGTCTATTATTCTTTGAAGTGTTTAAATAAGATACCTGAAACTTATACATAATTGCAAATTTTGGCCACTGAATGAACAATTTAGGCGGAGATCTGTGGCAGTCCTGCTATCAAGTCTCCAGCAATGATCAGGTTGGAGCTGAAGTCCTACACTCAATACAATTTTAGCAAACCAATATACGTGAAGCCCATGATATACTAGCAAGACGCAGACGCTAACGAAGACGCTAAGGTTCGAATTATTTAACCCTGCTAACGTCTGGTTAGCGTCTTCGAAGCGTCTAAAATCAAACCACACGCTAGCTGCGTTTTGCTAGTATATCATGGGCTTAAGAGTTCAGATATTTGCAGGGAACACGATCAGAGGAAAATCCTTTAATGTACACACAACTTTATTGTGAGGATGATGCTATGAATTAAGAAACAGCTTTCTGGAGCCTTGGTAAAGTTTGTCGTTGCTAAAATATCGAATGAATCTTCATGTTTATTTAAAGTTGGATTTTAAACATAATCTAACCTAATATAAATATGAATTCAAAATATACAAAATTAAATCTATGCCCAATGATTAGCTTACTGTAGAAGAAATAGCGTTTTCTCTCCTTTTAACAAAAACATTAATAGGAGTATGTAAATTAAACAGAATGGCATATAATACTATATTGACATAACACAAGATCAACTTCGTCAATAGAAGGTTATCGCTAAAATAATTAATGCAGATAAGTAATAACTTGAACCCATATGATTGGCAGTGCCAATCAGTTCAATGTTTTGGTCTATTTTACGCATGAAATTAGCTCAATGTTAACTTAAATTAGGTCGACAATACATATAATCATTCAAGTTGAAATAGAAACAATTGTGTTTAATTGAACAACGTGTTAAACTTCAGCGTGAAACTTCACACAGCATCATCATATAGTTTTATGTGCAGCCTATACAAATGTCGGTAAAACAACTTTGACTTTGGAGGTATATTAACAAATACACATTCAGGTTTGAATTAGTGCCATACTTTTGAAGATCAGGCATTTCTTAGCGATACTACGGTCAAGAAGTAAATGTTAAAGTTTCAAAGCGATTTTAAAGCGTATAAAAGCTCAAAGGTTTGGACAAAATCAAATATATTGTTATCATTATCATGCTTATTGTATTCCATGACAATTTGTATGAGGGAAAACGCTTCTTTTCATTCGTTGAAACCCAAAGCGCTGTTTTTGTTTGTTTAATTCTTTCTTTCTTTCTTTTTCTCACAACAGGGTTCCTATTCCAGAAAACAATTAGGTTTTTCATCGCATAAACATTGCTTTTGACTCGAAAGATAGGCCCGTTGAGGTTTTTTTTTTCAAACACTTAGTTCTTGATTATCGGTTTAAAAAAATAACATATCTAAAACCAATTCGAATTGGTTGCTTTAAGAATTGATAGACTTAAAACCTTTTCATCTTAAAAACGAAATTGGGATTTAAACATTGATCATTACAAGTTATATTACAAATTATCACATATTACATATATCATTGATGTAGTGATTAATTCAACCACAAACTCATCATTTTGGTTTGAAGGACGATTCAAGCATAAGATGCTTGGAAAACACCGTACATGTAAAGCCTATAAGATACTGAACACGATTTTATGTGCAAAATTTTGGTGAAATGAATGTTATATATTGCCATTTCATGCTTTTCGAATACACTTCTAAAATTAGAAATAAGTTTAGCAATCAAATATGATGGAATATTTTGACTTCATTTTTTTTTTAATGTCATGCAATCTTTGCATGCAAGACTCTGTCTGCTCGCATTGACATGGTGGCTGCATGCCCAATGCCTAACCGGATTCAAGGTATGAGATCATAACATGATCCATATCAATACAATATCCAATTCAAATAAAAAGCGAAATTTATGAGACCCTTGGTGGATTAATCACTAAATAGCCTCAATCATGTCAATGCTATTGAAAATCTCCCGGCGTTTGTTGCCCAAACTGCTTTTTACTATCTTTAGTTATGCCAGTTAGAGCTAGTTAGATTCAATTGGGAGATCGATATTGGATTTCAAAATGTGTATCTATAGTGAAGTTTCTCGCCAGATTTCATCACCACTTTAACTGTATCAGTGCCTCTTTACCAAATAGAATTTATCTTTCTTACAGACTGAAACCCAACAGGGTAATTAGTTTCCAATAATAATACATAAACATGAGAAATGTACCATATTATATCAACTCAATGCTTTTTCTCCTGGGCATTTTTGTTTGAACATGTTTTAAATCATGCATTTCCTCTGTCTAGCTGAACTATTCATTTTATTTACAAGGAGATTTCGGAGACATCTTAATATTCCTAATTATCGATATCAAATCCATATTTCTCACACCCTCAAATGCAAGTCATCTGGTTTCCAGTATATTTGAAAACATGATAAGAAACTGTCGAATACATATTTTTGGCACAAGGACTTTGGAATAAGGTGCAAGATGACACTAGTCTTCGGATTTTGTCTGTCTGCCAGACCTCAAGATACTAGCAAATCTGCAATTCTTAATTTTCAAAGTACTCCAAAAGTTTATGCATCGCCCAAAATGTTTAGTTAGGCTCGTTCTATATTGCATGTATTCCAAATTGTATCTAATTAAGGCGAAATAATGCTAACAATTTCTGACATTCATGATTTTTGATTTGTTTAAGGGATTTTGAATATAATGATGGTAATAAGTTTGTTTTTTGCAAAATATAGGTCTACCTTTTGATCAGAAATTCTATATTTCAAGTATGATAAGATAAGCTTGGCAAACAAGCTATAATACCAAAATAATAACTAAGAAATGTTCCATGTAAATTCTAATATATTAATATATCGTCCACTTTTAATGTTTTTTATCCTTTAATATGCCTCGCCCTCCAATGAAATTCGAAAGTCTTTGCACATGAGTTTCATTCGATAACACGGCTATCTTGCTATCATGCTGTACTGCCTGTTTCCGAGCATTTGATATATTATCTTGATTGAAAATAACCACACCAAATAATGTGCAGGTGCCCAAGTAAATGGTTGAGTTACTAGTTCCAAAAATTGTAGGCGTGATGAATTTAAAGTCTCGGTCTCAAACATTCGATATGAAGTTTTTATATATCAAATTTTATGCTTATTATTGTAAGAAAGGATATAGATAAAGAAACACTTTTTTGACTTGCATACAAAAATATATATGATTGCTTAGTCTAAGTTTTCTAATGACCCATCCATTAACACGTTATAGTTATGAATTTAATAACGCGCTTGAGTATTATAAGTATATGATATCGTTTCAATATTTGAAAATACTATTTTTCTATTTTAAGTTTAACGTTTGTTTCCTTATTCTGCAAACAATATCTAACTAAAATAAAAGACATATTTATTAAACCTGATTACATTCTTTGATGATAAATCTAAAAATATGGATTGGGTGTTGAAATTAACGTATTAAATACATACTACACTTTCAGCAGGTTGTACCGTATATCGTAATAAGTCGGTCAACAGCCAGCTATTTGTCAAAAGTTTTTTCCAAAAATAATTGATACAACCAACACACAATATCATAAGGAAACACGAAGTAACCTTTGTCTATCAACGTGTCTATCAAAGTTAGATTATGCATTACTTTTAACGAGCACTTGGTGATTTGTTCTACACAGATTACGATGCAGTAATTAACGATGATACAATATTGCCACAACCTGATGTAATAGGTTCCGGTTCAAAAGGAGTGTGACCTCTTGACTAATTAATAACTTATCAACAACTGTTTTATAGCTATTAACAAATAGGGTCTCTGGAATTAGTATATAAAATGACAATAAAACGCCTTTAGTTAGAAATGATAATTAGTTTATGGTATTGTTGTCTTCAAAAAATTTACGATTAAGAACAATAATGTCAGCGCTAAAAATAAACAAATAATAATAAAATATACAAACAATGGTTTAAGGTAAAATTAACTGCCACGTGTGCAACTTGTAGTTTTCAACTACTGTTGTGCACAATTGCCAAGCTATTGAGATAAGGTTCTTAAAACTAAAATACCATCGGATAATGGAGCTGCCGTTTTTATGCGCTTGTAAGAGCTCTTTTTAGTTACCTGAAGATTGTGTACAAAACTGGTTGTGCATATAAACTTGTAGTTGTAAAAAAATAATTTCAATTACTGCAACCTCTTGTATTTATTATGCTCTTCACATGAACATGCACCATTTTATCAAGAAGTGACAGTGTTTTGGAATACCCGTAAATTAATACATAAAGATAAGAACAATAGATAAATGAATCTCTATCAAAAAGCCCTACGAAATACTTAATTAATTATTATACTTAATTAATTATTAATTATTAATACCTAATTATATTTTTT
>JXSR01S000872.1:23421-34927 GCA_000969725.1 Ophiothrix spiculata | reverse complement strand
TAATGCCTATTATCCTTGGTCAGAGGCCTGAACAAATACTTCTTTTGACATCCTGCCCAGGAATTGATATAAACCCATCTCACCTAGCCAAAAATACTAAGTAAATAATTCTAGGGTATGTGCAAATCAAATGTGCAATGTAACTACGCAGTCACAAAAAAGTGCGCCCTACAGTGATTATTGCACAGGTCCGCCTTCCATTGACTGCATCGGAATACAGCATGAGACCCGCATGAGACTAATGTCAGGCCCCTGACACTTTATCCCCGTATACTTCATAGCTCCTTTGATTACTGTTTCTCAATAGTCGCTGGTTAACGTTTTTTCGCTGATCACGTGATCAGTGGCTCCAATTAACGAGGACACACAAAGAATAATCCTGATCAAATATCGATAAATCCTGACATCGTCCTTGATGTGTGCTACGCTTAATCAAGTACAAGATGTGCAGCATTCTTCATCGTGTGTCCTCGCTTTTTTCCACATATTACATTACACGTTACGCTAATTGGGGCCATGCTCCTAGACGAATATAATGGCTCATTCTCCGATAAACCGTGCAACTTTGGTTAGAGAAATGTTGAAATTTCGACTACTAATAACTCATGAAAAACATACAAAATCATAAACTCTTATGGTTTTTGAAGAAGAAAAAATGCATGAGAGATGTTTTAAAAATACTTGATTTTGTAACCATTGTATTCCCTTTACCTAAATTTCGTATCTGTTGTTTCGTATCTGTTTGAATCTTTTTTTTTTAATATTCATTTATTGAGAAAATTGGTTTTCTTACTTGATCTTTACACTAAATTAGGAGCTCTACACATACTACACTGTGGTGTAGTATTTCGCTCATAGTGTACCGCGTTTTGCGAGAAGGCATCAAAATGTGCGTTTCGTATCTGTCGCGACGTGACAGTCATATAGGTTTTTTTTTGATATTAATATCCTTGTAAATCATTACTGTAAATATATAATTCAATATAACATATATGTTATTCAACACTGAAGTTTACTTGATAAACCTAATGCGGAATCATCCATCAACAAATTCATTTTCACACTTTGTTATCGATTTTAGAATCTACTTCGTATCTGTTTGCAATATTGGCATAGGCTTAACAACGTTAAACAAGTAACACGAACATGAGCGACACAAAAACGGCAAAGTTGCACACTTTATCGGAGAACGAGCCGAATATGTACTTGCACATGGTCGGCGATGGTAAGACATCTCTGTGGTAAGATACAGTTTATTTTTCGGAAAGGGCACTGATATTTTATGCAGCAAAATATTCCCGGAAGATATTGCTATTAACTGCAGACATTTTTCAGACATTTAAAGGTATGTTTGTTGATTCTGCGGGGTTCGTAAATGAATCTCTACTTATGGCTACTTATCCAATGTTATTGGGGAAGTGTGTGTCTCAATGAGCCCGATATAGTGAAACAAAAATTAACAACTGATGTCGTTCACGATTTTAGGTATAGGTACATTCTAAATGTGTTGGCTTACAAGAAGCAACAAGATTTAAGAATCACGGAAAGCTAACGCAACCCAGACCGATTTACGATTCATCAAACATCTTTTGTTCTTTGTGTGCATTGGGTAAATAGCTAGAGTGAAAAGCTAGGCTGAGTTTACTCCTTGTTTTAGCTGTGTATAAATAAGTCATGATAAATATTGTATAGTTGACGTTTACCTGTGCAAGTTGAATTAACTTTGTGAAGTAAGTCGAGCATTTTTTTCATACTCATGATACTAGAAATATCTGCTGAGCGTGAATTTAGTTTCACTAATTTGGCAATTTTGTTTTGTAGGTGCGTATGTATGCATGTCATTATTTTATACGAATACATTTGGGATGCTGTAACAATTTAGACTTTCACCAACTATTCGGGATGTTTGGTTTGAATAAGTAGATGAATCAACACACTGACACTTAGAATGCAATAACAGTAATTCATATTTGTGTTCATCGAAACCTATTTCATGTCAAAAATAATTTAAATTTTTATACGGTCTCTTCAGTAAAATCTGAACCGAAATCGTTTGTTCGTAGCTGTAGTAGTTTTTTAATACCTCGACACCGGGCTCGACACTCGACAACCCTTGCATATTGGGAGAGGTAGCATACTTTTGGGGAGAAAATTCTCTTAGCACTGAGTGATATCCCTGCATGCCTTGCATTTGATCTGAAAACTGTCCGTAAGCACATGTTGTAGGCACTGTAAAGAAAGGTTAAAGAATGGTTTACGGGAATACATGGTGGGCCCCTATGCCCACCAGCATGTGTGTATGAATTGATTTTATGTGGTTCAATCACTGGACCTGAAAATGATTGTTACATGACATGATTTGGCTGGCCAACTAAAAATATTGTTTTGTTATGTGTGGTCCATTTTTACTGGTTAAATTTTACTATGGATAAATATAACTGTCTTGGTAATGTGAAGGACCTTTCCTCACATTTCAACCCCAAACTGTGGTTCATTGTAGTGACGAAATGGATTAAATTTATGTGTATAATATTGATATCTTCAAAGCAACGAAGTTGAAAAATGTCTTTGTAATACTAGCACATTTAAGACAAGTTTGTTGAAAGTTATTTTATTCATATAACTAGGAATATCATAATATTTTACTAGCATTGCATTTTTCCGCCAATTTAATTCGATTTATTGAATGAATGAAAATTCATTTACCTCTCAGTGTATACCCAGGCGCGTAACAGAGCTCGCTTGTCAGGGGGGTCAACAGCCCGGTTTGAGCTTTATTTTCCCGGTCTAAGGCTGGAGTTTCCCGCTGAGAGGGTAAAAAGCGGCTGATTAAGCAAGATTTTCCGTCATTTTCATCCCGGTCAAAGTCGTCAGAGGGGGCGGTCTGCCCCCCTTGACCCCCCGCCTGTTACGCTACTGTGTATACCGTATGTATGGAATCACTCAAAACTTAAAATAAAGTGTCAGGTCACCTAAAATCCACTACACATGTATAATATTAAACACTAGTGTTGAATCTGTTACAAATATAGACACAATGAGGAATGATTCAATTTGAATATATATTTTGTCAATTTTATTGCAAGACATCTCTGCTTTCAGTTCTAAAAATAGTGCAATAATTGGACCAGCTAAATTGACAACCAAATATAGGAAAGATAAAGAATAACTTTGTTCTAAACTGAAATGAAACATCCTTTACATGTTTATTAACGTTCATATGGACTTTGAAATGCAATCTTTACATACTCATACTTTCTGCCCTCTTCAGTAAAGCCAAAAACTTTACACGTACAAATTGAAGGATTTTTGTTTCTTGCACACACGGTAGTATGATAATATTTACAAAAATATAAATGAATCAGCCAGAATTCAGCTCGCTGAAATGTCGCTTATTTTATTTTATTTTTATTCATGAAAAATTAGAGGAAAGTCCGTTTTTTACATGCGTATGAATATTCATGAGCTCGGATGCCCTAGTTTAAAAAGCTTATAAACTCGCCAAAGTATCATAGAATCTCAAACCAAACTTTCACTTAGAAGCATAAATGTTATGAAAACATTTTGAAATTTAAAAAAATGAAAATTTTGGATATGAGTGTCTTTTCGTGTGATTTTGCGAGTGTTTATTTTCCTTGAGTGAGGTCAAATTAGGTCTTTGTGTTTTACCCAAAATCTACGGTTCTGGACCTAATATATTTTAGCCACTTGGTCAGAAGAGAGCGTCAACACTTCTTTAACAGATTTACTAAAATTTGCGGTAATTCTGGGTAAAACACGCCTCACGTAAGAGAATATGACGCTTGGTCCAACGAGGTCAAATAAAACATCAAATTCCTACGCAAAACATCATGTAACCCCGGAAGCAGTGGCGTAGCCAGGGGTGGGCAAGGTGGGCGAAATGCCCACCTCGGAAATTTTTTGGAGAAATTTTGAAGACCTGGGAGAAAAATAAAGGGGGCAGGAAATTGCCGTTTTTCCATAAAATTACGACAATTAAAGCTGAAACTTGCTAAAAATTAGGTTGAAAACTTCATAAAGCACAATATTTGGCGGGTTTTCTTGAAAAACCCAGCCGAGTCGGCCCCTTGGAACCCCTGTAAAGTCGCTCGATAAAATCCATTGGAGAAATCTTGGGTGGTTTGCCCACCCCTGGAGAAAGGCCTGGCTACGCCACTGCCCGGAAGTGATCAATTACGCGACACTTATCCATTATTACGTACATATAGTTCAACTTAAAGCACCCTCTCCATGTCAGCGTGATTTCGATAGCCTAGTGGCTAAGCTACTCGCTTTTGGTGCGAGAGGTCCCAGTTTCAAATACTGTCGGCGCCTTTTTTTTTTTTTTTTTGGAAAACAAAGTATTGTTTTTGTTTTTTCCATCGTATTAGATTGATATTCCTTCAATAAACTACTTTTACAAAAGAATTTCTTTAGATAAACATGATAAAATCATTTCTTTATAGCCCATAAATAATATGCACAGTGGATGCACATGTACCAGTCAAGCTCGGAGCTGCTTCAAGTGCATGGTATGGTAAATGACGTCAGATTTGCCTAGATATACAGCCCCAGACCTCCGAAAGGTGATATTTGTCGTTTACGATGTTCGCTGTATTATCCGGATAATGTGATGACCGACATATCTTTCCCTTTTCATACGTCTAATTGTACTGAATTTCCCCTCGTTTTATTAACAGATTTTAAAAGTCTAACAGGAAAGATATATTTTTCAAATTTCATGAATGTGAGGTCTGATACCTAAACTTGCAGTTTGTATTAGGCAACTTACATAAAAGTTGGTAAACAAGCTGCACGTAAGTCCTATAATCACAAGGGGGTTCATGCAAATAAAAAATTGAGATATGGATGAAAACATTTAGAGTTTTTCCAATAAAGCATGCCTTTGTTCGAATAAAAAAAATCTTCATTTCATTACAGTTTAAACAAAATAGCCGGTTTTCAGCTTCTAAAATCATGAGGTCACATCTGGTTCAAAGTCCGAACTATCCGACAGGTCACGTCAAGAAAATAAATATCGCGACCAAGTTTTCAAATATTGATCGCCAGATCGAAAAATTAAATTGCTCATTAAAAGTTTATTTTCATAGGATATAAATACTGACTGGAATGCGATGCCAAAATCGACAATCAAGCCTTTAATTAAATGCAAGCGTCAATGGGGTCTTGAATCTACCCTCTTCAAGACTTTTGGTATTAAACATTCGTCACAAAGATTCACATCCCAGTCACATTACTTTGGTAAAAACATGATGGAGATCAAGAAAAGGTTGAAGAATCACTTTTCGCATAAAATGCGTCAAAGTTTCATCAATGATGCTTTCATATCTTGCTCACCAAAGATTCGACGTCGAATGTTTGGTGACCTTTGAGGAGTGGTAGGTTGAAGACTCCCATTGACGCTTATATGGCACATGTAGGCATGGGCGTCATTTCATTTTGAAGTGTGGGGGGGTCCGAGGGCAAATTTTGGGGGGGTCCGAGGGCAAATTTTCAAAACCGTGGGGGGGGACACCTAATATTTTGAGGGGGGACACACAAAATAGTGGGGGGGACGTGTCCCCCCTGTCCCCCCTGAAATGACGCCCATGCATGTAGGCCGCCGCGGCAAAAAGATGCGGTTGTCGTCTCTTACAGCTTATTGTAGCAAACCTGATGTATTCTAGTTGTATATAAATATACATGTACATCAGTTATATACTACAATGAACAACATGTACGAGCCGACAAGTGCACCCTTTTGCCGCGAGCCGCGACGGCCCATAATTATAAGATAGTTATAGCTTTAGCCCATAACAGTTGTTCCCTTTTCTTGAAGAGGCCGGTTACCCACAAAGAATACCGTATCCCTTGAAACGTCATTCAGCTATTAGTTTATTTCAATTGTATTCATTGATGATCAATTTTAAATTATATACATGCGCCAGGTATTTTATTGATATTAAAAATACAATTTATATCATTGTAATATCGATAAAATCGAACATTTCCCTTCATAAAATGAAACACCACCTTTTATAGCAAAATCAATTGGATTGATCTTTCATAATATTCTGTAATTCCTGTTTGTTTTTAAATTTCAGAACATACTGTTAACATAAACAGTTTGTTGCATGTTTAAATGGTGCTCCACTATAGAATAAATATGGCTCATCTGGGAATGATTGTAGTGATAGTATGGATGCTGCAAAGAGTTAACAGTCAAACGGGTTAGTATACAGACTTTTTTCTTCATATATTTAACCTGTGCTCAGTCTGGTGAAGGAGAAAAATACATCAAGATACACCAGACCCCTGCTCTTACATTACTACAAAGCAAAAGACAACAAGAAAATACTTAAGCAATGATAAGTATACAGGATGTCCCAGAAAAAAAACCTTAACATCTTTGCGTGTACTTTTCTTAGGTTTAATGGATAGTTGGAAAGTATGTAAATATTGCATTTTTCTAGCCCATGAATTGAACTTTCAGATACCGTTTGTTTCATTTCAATCGGTAGTGTACAACAAAAGTTATGCATGGTCAAATATTTGGATGTAAAATTTTCTGGTCCAGTTTTACGGTTTTCTAAGATCCCCTTGAACAAAGTTCTATTAAGTATTGTCATTGATCTGCTTACTCAACCGTAACAATGTTTACTAATTTATTGTGTACATGCTCTCTTTTATCTGTACTGAAAAATTGATCAAATTTGACATAAAAATAAGACGGATATGATAAGCTTTCCAAAGTGACTCATTTTCATTCCATTCAGAAACACCCCCAATTTAAAGCCAATAATCATGAAATTGGACCAGACAAAATCCACCCAAATACATATTTGATAAAACATAACTTCTGTTGTACAGTACCAATTGAAATGAAACAAACGGTATCTGCAAGTTCAATTCATGGGCTATAAAATGCAACCATTTCATACATACTTTCTGACTATCCGTTAAACCCCAAAAAATTACAGCAAAGATTGTAAGGTTTTTATTGGGACATCTTGTACAGACTTTGTATGTGTATAAACGGAATTAAGCTTATTAAACTATTGGTTGTGTTATAAAAAAAAGGTTCCAACACTAAGAATTCCCTATGTTAAGCTTAACCCTCGTCTACAAACTTAAGCTAATTTTTGTAACGTTTGCTATCAATCACATTCAGTTGCTTAAGACTTATGTTTTTGTTATATTTTTGTTGCTGTATAGGGCATAATCGCTTCAGATCTTTTTGGTCTTTTGATTATGTCCGCAATATCATTGTATTTTTAAATTTGTTTGACATGTAATTTGTTTATGATATTGAAATAAATGATTCTGAATCACTGTTGTTTGAACCCAACAGAAAGCTGGACTTTTTATTTGTAACTCTCAAAATAGATGGCGCTATTCATAAACATACATTTTATATAGAAGAGATATGCTTATATCCAAACGAGGCATCGGATGACGTCAAGAACATACACTTTCACAAAAAAAAAGCTATTAAGAACCCGTTTTTGTCTTCCATATATAACCCTTTCGTCTAGTAGAACCGTTATATTGGGAGTAGGCCATCAAGGCTTAATATGCATTCAGTTTCCACATAATCTGCAAATAAAGGAAAAGAGAAGACAAAGACAGTCCTCTAAAGTAATTTAAACATGTTTTTTTCCTTCATTAAGATCATTCCTTTTCTGTTTTATCAAGAACCCTATTTTTCATTTAATGTTTCTAGATTTGGCAGTTCGTCTGGTTGGAGGTTCTAAACCCTCCACTGGAATAGTCGAAGTGTTCATGAATGGTGAATGGGGTCTCATGTGCTCTAACTCCTGGACGATCACAGAAGCTGACACAGTGTGTCGCCAGCTTGGCTATGGTGGCGCTCTTACCAATGAGGGCGTTTTATCAGAATCATTTAACCAATCACCACAACCATCACCAGTATATAGAGGTAGAGTTAATTGCAGCGCTGGGGGTTTCGCGTCTAGAGGGGCTGCTACCATGTCTGGCTGCCAAAGAGACCTCGTTAAAGGAGACCTGTCGTGTGAATGGCCAAATGGTGCCGCCTGCGCAAGACATCAAGCCGGTAGGTAACAAAATCGACCATCTTTCAGGTTTTAGTAACTTCAAAAATGTTAATGGTTACCTTCTGATTGGAGCCAAAGAAAGCACAAAGTCATGTTCCATATTTTTATTCGATATTTCATAGCACTGGACAGTTTTCTTTGCGTCAGTGTGCTCAAAATAATTTGATGCATAATGTTTGAACATTGACATCAGGGTTTCGAATATTGCCATTGGAGATAAGGTGAATTATTTATCTTTAATTTGTATCAAACGACTAAGGCCTTGTTCCCAATTAATGGCAATATATCTTCAGACATTCGGAAGGCTTTGACGCAAGCATGACGCAAAAAATAAGGAGAAAGTACTTCCCTTGAAATAGTCGTTATAATGATACCCTGACGCAATTTGTCTGCATCATTCAATACACTATACTACATCTATCTTTGAATCATGACTCAATATTTTTCTGCATCATGATACAAGACAATTGCGTCAAGCCCTTTCGTATGACTCGAATTTGTCGTCATGAATTGGGAACCGTGCCTAAAATGGGGGTTTATGGGTGCGATATCACAAATATATAATATCGAAGAATGTTCTATTCCACACGGAAAACTCTAGTGGAATAGTTAATCCTGCAACGTATGAACGTATGTTGTTCAGTTTCAAAGGAAAAGAAAACATCGCCATGTATTATTTCTTATTTTGTATTCTACTAACAACCTGTTTATTCTTATTGACACCACTAACTAGAGCTTCCCGTCAGACTGTTTGGAGGACAGACTAGGTCCTCTGGAAGGGTAGAAGTTTTCTACGGAGAAGAATGGTGGACTATATGTCCTGACCAATGGGATCTACAGGATGCTTCAGTGGTGTGCAAACAGCTGGGTTTCAACGAATCAAAACATCACAAAGACTCTGCCTCAGTATCTCATCTTAAAGGACACGAAACAAGGGAATATATAATGAGCGAGGTGAATTGTGGTGGAGAAGAGGCTAATATAGGATTGTGTAGCAGAGTTTATGGTACAAATTTGAAGTGCGGATCAAATGATTATGCAACTGCGACGTGTGCTAGCGAATCAAAAAGCATGACAAGTGAGTAGATTTTACAAAGGACTTCTATAACAGACCCGTTTCATATTCCAGCATAAGATGTAATGCAGAACAGCATAATTTTTCTAATAAGTGATCCTTGTTGCCATCCAAATTAATGATGTACAGGTTGTAACATAACGAATTATATATACCAGGTGTCCCAAAAAATGGTTACATGTAGAAAAATGACCGTGTGCTTAAACTATAGCAGTTAGAGAAACAAAACTTTGCACACATTGTATTACAACCCTCTACTAAATACTCGTAAAATTGTGATATCACAGCGTTATCAGTTTTTGAGTTATTAACAAAAATAGATACCTATGTCAGAAACTCATTTGTTCAAAATTCAACAAAATCGGAAGCATGTTCGTTTGATGTAATTTTAACCGTCGTGTAAACCATGTAAACTTGAAATTGACATGTATAAAGTTAGGTTGTTGCATACCATAATATAGGGTAGAGTTTCTTCTTCCCATTGGTAACAAAATCATGAAAATTTGACTAGTTGTTACGTAATTATGACGTCATAAATTACTACAGGTCTGAAAATTATGTTGAAATCTGATTTTGGGCAAAAATGGCAACCGATTCAAAATTTTGCTATTTCTGTTATTTCTAAATGTCGATCAGACTTTTGCTACTATAAAGAAAATTATATTCTAAACATGTCCTGTATTTTTAAGATTTTTTTTTTTTTTTTCAATATTTACACAAGTTTGCAGTTTAAACTAAACAGTTAAAGAATTAATGTTACCCACGAAAATTTGATTGTGCTTTATCATGTTTATGCGTATTCATCAACTTTTGCGCCAAAACTTGATTGACAGGTTCGATATAAACAACACATTCTGGAATGCATGGAATGCAGGTATCCGTAATTTGCTTATTAGATATACTAAAAGAGAGTTCAATTATTATTCAATTAAAATTGTATCAAATTTGATTTAATATAAAGTCTGATCATGATCATTTAGAAAAAAATGCACATTAAAATACCACAAAACGTGTATGCTTATTATTTTGTTGAATTTTGAACAAATGCGTTTTTGACATAGGTATCTATCTTTGTTGATAATTCAAAAACTAATAATGCTGTGATATCAATATTTTACGAGTTTCTAAAAGTGGGATGTAAAATAATATGTGTCAAGTTTCGTTTCTCTAACTACTGTAGTCTTAGCACAAGACCATTTTTCTACATGTAACCATTTTTTGGGACACCTGGTACATTGTTATCTATACTTAAAGAAAAAAGTTACACTTTGTATCATTTATGTATATAGAAAGCCAACTTCTGTAGCTATAAAATGCACGTTGTTTCATTCAATTTGATGGTCTACAAGCATAGATATGGCAATTAAACTTACATTACCTTCAAACCACCTGGGCCAGTTCATCCAATTCATTTACCAGTAGTACAATAATGGCACATTATGCCCCAAATCAGCTACACTGTTAGAACGTTGGGCAAATAATTTACCCAACGTTGGTTCAACTATGAACAACCCAACTTCTGGGTAAATAATTACCAACGTTGCTACAATGTTGGCTAATTACCTAACTGTTGGGTAAAAGTTTTAGCTAATTACCTAAATATTGGGTAAAATTTCACCAACAGTTGGTTAATATTATTTACCCAACAATTGGGTTGTTCATAGTTTAACCAACGCTAAAAAATTGCCCAACAGTATAACAGTGTATAGGGGAAGGTGGGGTGGGTTGGCCCTCGGGGTGGGTTGGCCCACCACGAGTTTCTGCTCACGTGACCTAGGGAGAATTATGTTACTGGTGATTTTTGGTCATATATAATGCATCAAATTTACCATAAAATTTACAAAACCCAGCTTATCTCTTTGTGTGAGTTATCAGTAAAACGAGTTTTTGAGTTACCTAAGTAACTTTTTTAGCAAACGTAATTTTGTACTAGTGTCAAGATATTACTTCGCTGGTCCAAGTTTTTATTATTGATTACGAGCTACGGTACATGTCCAACATGTCATGGGCTCAAAAATCCACTTTATCCTTAGGTTTGTTGGTATACCACTAGGTTAAGTCAAAACTGAGCCTACGGGGTGAGTTGGCCCTATGGCGAATTTGCTCAAGATGGTATAATAACCTACTGGTAGGCCTATATTGCATATATTGCATGCAGATAAATAAATAAATAAATTGCAGGTGATTTATAGTGCACTACGCCTCCCCTGACTTGTAATTCCACGCGGCCTCAGCACACTTTTCAGAGCATAAACAATTTGTTCTAATCATTGGGTTAAATTAGGGGGGAATATCACAACCTAAGTGCTGATAGGTCTGCGCCTTCGGTCATTGGCCGCAAATGGCCTAGTTTAAG
>JXSR01S000871.1:21383-37595 GCA_000969725.1 Ophiothrix spiculata | reverse complement strand
AGGTGAACCCGTGTGCAGGATTCAAGACTCTATTGTAATGCACACTTTCCCTATCCAGGTGAACAAGTGTGCAGGATTCAAGACTCTATTGTAATGCACACTTTCCCTATCCAGGTGAACCAGTGTGCAGGATTCAAAGATCTATTGTAATACATACTTTCCCTATCTTGCATTTTTCAAAAATGGCCATTTTTTGACCAATTTTTCCTTTGGTTTACATTAGCCTAGTTTACATATCGGTTGCCAAATTGGGCTTTTGAAGTGCAATTTACACTGTAAAAAATGCATTGAATGGTCTAAATAACGGTTGTTAAAGTCAAATTGGTTTACTATGGGTAGCATTTTTTTTGCTTCCTCAGGTTTACAAAACGGGTGGTAGTCGAAAACTCAGGCCGCGCGTCCGTACCCAACCGAAATCTGAGTACCCCCGGGGTTGCAAATGATTCAGATTTAGCTAAATCACTGGCGGCATTCCCTTAGCTTTCTTCCATGAATTTCAATTCTTCTAGGGGGAGCAAATTGCTAGTGCGAGCAGATTTGGAGAGAGAACAAGCACATTTAAGACAATGTTCCTCCCTCCTACTGACTCGGAGTCCTAGAAGAAAGAGTTTCTAATTTACAGGCATGCAATGTACTATCATAGGGGGTGTAGTCGAAGCCTAAAATGATTCTGCACGCCCTCTTCTGGATACCCTCCAGCATACGAGAATGTTTATCAGTAATGGAGGAGTGCCATATCACATCAGAATATTCCAAAAGAGGGCGAACATAACCAGTATAGACAGTGAGAAGTTCAGCTGAGTTGAATCCAAATTTCTTAAGGTTGCGAAGCATGAAAAGACGACGAGAGGCTTTGGTGCACATTGAAGCAACTTCAGTATCCCATTTCAGATCGTTTTGGATGTGGATACCAAGCACTAATTTAGCAGAAGAGACAAAGTTAAGCGGGGAATTGCCAATCATGAGAACTGGGTGGGGAGGAGGCTCCCGGGAAAATGAAATTTGGATAGCCTGACATTTATCTGGATTCAACTTCAGCTGCGTCTTAATAGACCAGTTGAGAAAGTAATCAAGGTCTCTCTGAAGGCTGCTATTCACATTAGAGCGACGATTCTCAGCAAACGTTAAGTCGTCAACATATTTCCAGTAATCGGAGAAGAGCAGCCCTCAGCATCATCATTGATGACAACCTGGAAGCCTCGGATAAATTAGGCCTACCATTCAGGGGTCATGATTAAAAAGAGGTTATTCTTATTCTTCTTTGTGTATACTGGCCAACGTCCCTATTGGGACCAAGCGGTCAGGATATGGTTGCGCATGCAGTTGTTGATGTTTATTCTTGTTTCCTTTCTTGGTAAGCTTGAAGTGCGGATTTGAATTGATCAGGGTCAGATATGTCCACAAGATTACTATGATTTGGTAAATAATTCCAGTCTCTAATTGTCTTTGGCAGGAATGAGTATTTTTAGCAGTCTTTCGTTGCAGTTATTGTTTCAAATGCCTGGTGATTGGTGTGCCGTGAGGGTCTGCGTGATGGCTGGGTGAGGTTGTGGATAGGTATGGATAGGTGACCATGAACTGCTTTATGAAGAATGGTCAGTCTTCTGGTAAGCCGTCTTTCTGTGAGTGAGTCCCACTCCAGTTTCTTTATCATATTTGTCACAGAACCAGGACTTCTCGATTTGAAATCGTTGAGGCAAAATCTCGCAGCTCTCCTTTGAATGTTTTCAAGTTTATTAATAAGGATTTTAGTGTGTGGTTCCCAAACACTTGAGGAGTATTCAATCAGTGGTCTGACAAGAGTTTTATAAGCAGAGACTTTGACGTCTGTTGGGCACTGATTGAGATTTCTCATAACAAGTGAAAGAGTTCTGTCATGTGAGATTTGATTAACGTGATCATTCCATGTCAGTTTACTGGTAATGTTGACTCCCAGATATGAATGACTATTTGTCTCTTGAAAAGATTGATTCGCCTATTTGTAGTTGAACATTTTGGGATTACGGGTATGCAATGGTATGTGTGAGTCTCATGGTGAAACATTTTTTAGCGTTGAAGCTCATTTGCCATAATTTTTGCCATTCCATTAGTGTGTCAAGATCCTCTTGAAGGGATATTCATTAATGATCTCTTTATATAAAACGCAATCGTTGTGCAAAAACGGGCACCATCAATCATAGCAGGGCTAAGCTCTCTAAGTCTAAAGATCATCATGAGTCGCAAATCATTATGCCATGCATGGGTCATGATTGAAAAGAGGTTATCAGGTTGAGATTCATAAAAAACAAGATTATTGGGTGACAGCTCAGTGAAAAAAACACAATACTTCAGATGCTGAACTGGCTTTGATGAAAAAGAAATCCAAGATGTTAGATATTTTTATTATAGGAATCGTAGATGGCCGTTTTTTGCTTCCGTACAGCATATGAATATCGATGACGTAACGTAATTAATATTAATATATTCTGATAATAACAACACGAGTTTTCCTGTCAGAAATCTTCCGAACTCTTGTGATGGGCGTACTTTTCACATGTAGATTTTCACGTCTTTTAACAACTTACCACGAAGATAAGATCGATTCTATTCTAGGGGTGAGTTTGTTGTACGTAAATAGTCAAGCGGAATGCAGAGTCTTGCCTTGGTTCTCATGAATTTTATGTAAGCTTAAACTTGCTTGACTTGATACTCTCAACAATGTCTGACACTTTAGGGACACTCATAAAATGTTCAACTTTATTTGTTTTTGGAAATTTTAATTTGTCTTGAAAGGTATTAAAATTACCTTCAAAATGAGGGGTCAACCACTTCATATGAGATTAAATACAAATGGCAAAGTTATGGATGAAAAACATACATCGAAATTCAAACAAATAATGCTAAAAGTTACTTAAATTGGGATCCTATGGGAAATTTTAATACAGTTTTCCGTGTTTTGATACATTTTCAAGTCTGGTGGGGCTCCTAATAAAAATGCGCTTAATTATTTCATACATATAGCATGTGTTTGGTATCATTTTAAAGGTATTGTTTTCAAAGAAAATGCGGCAATGCATATTTTTTTTTATATCCTTTGAACTTGAACAGAATTAAAGTTAGAGCTTAAAAACTCTACTGGCACACTTTTTCAAAATGTTACAACGCCCTCAAAGTGATCGAATATGAAATACTTTATCTGAGTTACAAGTCTAACGCATAGAACAGCATATTGGAAGTGATTGTACACGTGTGCATTTATCCTCCTAAAAATAGATTTACTCACCAAATTAGGACTACCTTGAAAATCATTTGTAGGCAAATTATCAAACGTAAAATGTGTGTTTTGGTCCAAAACCTGGAGCTACGATCGAGTCAGCTGCAAATTTATTGGCAATTCTGATTCGATCTCAAAATGACCTTTAAAGCATGTACGTCTCTTAAACTACAAAAATGTTGGTTCCGTTCGTGAGTATTAAAGTAATGTGAACATGTACGATGTTGTAGAAGAGACTAATTTTATGACGTCACTTATGAAAATCGTACCTCCATGTTTTGAGCCAAATCACATGTTTTACAATCTATTATTTGCCTAAAAATGAATTTCATCGTAGTCCTAACCAGATGAACATATAATTACCATATGAAACTAATTTGGTGAGTAAATTTATTTTAGGAGGATAAATGCACACGTGTACAATCACTTCTGCGTTGTATAACACTGTAAAGTAAAAAGCACTCGTTTTGGAACTGGCACTCGTTTTGGTACTCATTTTACCACTTGTTTTGGTACTTGTTTTGGAAAAGGAGTAATAAAACAAGTGCTTTTGTGGTTTTAAAACGAGTGCCAGTTCCAAAACGAGTGCTTTTTACTTTACAGTGTGAGTTAGACTTGTAGTTCGTACGGAAAGGATAACTCAGGCCAAAAAATTAAACAGTTTTGTTGCCCTCAGCGACCGACCGAAAAATATGAAATAATATGAAATGAAGCAGTAAAATTTGTGTTGAAGAGATACAGGTATTATAGATCTATACCACAAACCCAATTGATTATTTTGTTGTTTCATCAATTGACAGGTATGAAAGGACTTGACATACCCGATGGATTTGACGGCCTCCTTTCAGGCTACTACAGAGCAATTATCCACTAATATTGACAAAAGGGAAAGCCCGTCACCCATGCAGCAGCGAATACAAGAAGCAGGCCCAGATACTATCACCTGGTTCAGTCCACTGTCATCAGATCAGAAGACTCAAGGAGCTCGCTTCTCACTTCCAGATTGGTTGAAATGGTCCAAAGGTATGGAACAATATAGTCTCAAAAAGTGTTGAAACCCTTTATAAAACAGCTGTAGTAGGCCTATAAGTTGAAAATATTAAGTAAAGCAGACCCAAGGAAACAGAGCAAAATATGCCAAGGATCAAATAGTGTAGGGAAGGTTACCTACAATATGAGTGCTGCTCTGGCAAAATGAGCGGAAAGTCGTGATTGAAGATTTGGAATAAATGGCTGCTAAAGTAAAAAATATGGTGAAAGATCAAATTTTGTTTTTTGACATAAAACGCATTAACTGCATAAGTGTTAACCTATACGTTTTAAGGTCACTTATGCCGGGAAGTTCAATTATTCACGGGTAATTATTTTGCTATTAAACACTATAGTAACTTTAAAATTGATTTGCGACAATTTTTGCTGCCAGATTTTTAGTGGATTGCCTTGTATTTCTATCTCTAAATGAAAATTGTAGAAAGAAAGTATGACATGGATGATATATCATTTGAAAGCTGCGATTATAGACAATTAAAATATGCCATAAACTCAATTTTGAAAATCGCGACATTCTGCTCATTTTGCCAGAGCACTACTTATAAAAATTATTGGAAAGGTAGTACCGTAGAACAAATATAAAAAAGGCCTGACAATAGTCTTTACTTATGCCCTCTCAAAACAAAAGCAGTATATAAAACAAATATTGACTGCTCTTTCATTCTGGTAATAGTAAAAACTGTTTCCCCTCAATGATCTTGAGACTATCATACCTCGACCTTTGGTCGTACGAAATAGTATATTGTGTCAGTAGGCGGTTCAATGACATCTCAAATTGTCTTGATCGAAATTTCCACACACAAACTGGTGGGTATAAGAGCATGAAAAAAGTTTGAAAATTGCGCATTCTGCATTTAGCCTATACCTAACATGATTAGTTTTCCTTTGGATATGTTTATTGTACAATTTTTTGATTCTATCCCTGAAATGAGAAAGTCATGCGATCTTGTAAAAGCATGTTTTGTCACATTTTGGATTAAGATACAGTGTGTCTATGAGCTTACATATGGCACCACACTACATGTACAATATCTTGCTTTCTCATTTTTATTTTTTGGGTAAAATTGGGTCCTTCTCATCATTTGATTCATGAATTGACCCCTAATAAATGTTAATAATCTTAAGTATTTCCAAGCTTTTGTCTTTGTTGCATCAAAAATGGTCAGGGAATTAGGAAGCTAGAGTGATAGGAAGATTTTGATCTGAAATTTACACTCCATTTCAATTTACACTTGATTTCAATGCAACTTTTATGACACTGCCTACTTTTATAATATTTCTTTAAAATAAAAAATATAATCTCGTCCAAATGTGGAAATAAAATCATGTGATATCAAAAATTTGCAATGACTTTCATTTACAATGTTTTGTTTTGCAGATGCTTATAAGCTTATAAGCTTTGTAATTTAACCAATGAAGTTTTTGCCTAGTAGAAAATATAAGTTCAAAATATTATTTTGCTGTCTTGGACCAATATTTAAGATATTTTCAAATATGTTTGATCATGAATTGAAATATGTTTTTAAGGTGAGTTTCTTGTTGATGTTTCCCATGAAAGCTGGGGCCCATGCTTATCGAAACCCACATTTTGTAATTGATACTTTTCGTTTGGAAATTAGAAGTATATGCAGTTATATGACTCTTGATTGTTTGATTGCAGTCTGTTGCAAATGTCTTTGGATAATTCAAAATGAAATTTCATTCAGAAAGTTGAGTGTTTTGTGACAGTGTGCTTTGTAAATTGGTGAACAAGTTTAGGAAAAGTTGACTAATTTGATTTCAGAAATTCATATATATATTTACATGTTCTTATCTACCTATTTATTTCTGGTTTTTTTGAGAGCCTTGAAACCAGTTACAATATATTCTGGTATATGGCAGCCATCGGCTGAATTACATAAATTTACAATATTTAAAATATTTAAAAAAATGCAGGCAAAAATAATTTACATTAAAATTCACATTTAGAATAACATCAAAATATACATAAAAATATATACTAAATTCAGAACATGTAAATAAAATAATTAAAATACATCTAAAACACCAAAGAAGAAATGTTGTCTCGCCTGATAATTTTCAGGAAGAGACATATATAGCATTCCAATTTTCTGTCCGCTGTCCGCCGTCCGGCGTCTGGCGTCTGGCGTCCACAAATTTTGTCCGGAGCAAATCTCAGAAACCGCATGCCCTACGTTAAAGATATTTGGTGACTGGGTAGACCCGGAGCCGAACTGGATGCAGTAATAATTTCGGCACAAAATATGCTAATCAAGTACCTAATTTGCATAATTTATACATAAAATGGTTTAAATGGCATATTTTACAAACCGTGCACCCTACATTCATGGAATTTGGTGGGTAGGTGATGATAGAGCTGCGCTTGTGCCAGCTGTAATTTGAGCGCAAAATATGCTAATTAAGTACCTAATTTGCATAATTTATGCATAAAATGTTGCTTATTTTATAACTTTGTGCGATGTCAAAGGTTGAGGTGTCAAATTGTTCGTCTTGGACCAGAGATCAAAAGTATCAATGGTGACCCCATCGTCCGACCTTTCCCTTGGGGTCAAATTTTCAACTTTGTCCGATTTCAAAGATTAAGTTGTCAAATTGTTCATCTTGGACCAGAGATCAAAGTATCAATGGTGACCCCATCCTCTCACCTTTCCCTTGGGGTCAAATTTTCAACTTTGTCCGATTTCAAAGATTAAGGTGTCAAATTGTATGTCTTGGACCAGTGATCAAAAGTGTCAATGGTGACCCTGTCGTCCGACCTTTGCATCGGGGTCAAATTTTCAACTTTGTCCGATTTCAAAGATTTAGATGTCAAGCGCTTTATACGCATACCCTACTCGTACCCTACCCTACTCCACCACCCACAATTGAATGATTAAGTAGGCGGTCAATTCAGTAGGCGGTCGATACGCAGGTGAGACTTCTGGTTCGCGAACCATCTTGTTTTTCAAAAATGAAAAAATTGGAGACAATCTGAGGACCCAATATTGCACAAAAATATAATCGGCACCTTACTGATTCAATAAGTCTATCATAAATGGAATGGGGTGTCACGGAATCTGTTATATTTTCTTAGTTGCATCTTGGCAGTCTTGTCACCAGACTTTTTATAGTAGGCCTACAGGACCTGTAAAATTACCTGAATTATATAGGCCTATATAGACAATTGAATACCAGAATGCAAGACTGACCCAAGTCCAATTTTTTTTCCAAAAATGAGTTATACACAGGAGAGACTTTCTTATAGCTAGGGCTACCTTGTGCGTGAAGGACTAGAATGAATCCGCACTGCAAGTGCTCCCAAAAGTCCTTTATGTATTCACCAGAGATGCCAGTTTTAAATCGGAATCCCGATGTTTTTAAATGCATTCCGAAAATTCCTGATTTTCTCTTATTTTCTACCTCCTGGCGTAGTGGTTTCCCCATATGGGCCCCAGCTTCATTCAGTCCTTTCTCAGTTATTAATGAGATAACTGATGGCTATAAATACTTCAAACATGTTAAAATACTTTGGAATGCAACATTCTTTCGTAGCCCATTAATAGAATTTTGCATACTTTTTGTTTAAATTTGCATACTTTTTATTAAGAATAATGATAAGAAATGTGCATTTTTGAGGCTACCGATACCAAAAAGAACAGGCTGCTAAAAATGGTTGAAGTTAGATTAAGAGATTTCTCAGCCATTCCCAGCAAAGCTGCATCCATAAAAATAGTAAAGTTCCTGAATTGGTATGATCGAGAAATGGTTTTAGTGAGATTTATAGGGATCTAACTTTTCAGGAAATTTGATGAATTAGAGAAATGTACACAAAATATTTGTATTTTGAGGAAGTTTAACCATGTACAAAAAGAAACTGCTCTGTTTGAATGGTATTTTTAAGCGTTCACACAAAATATTTAACATATTTACAACGTTTATATCTGCAGATGATAGTCAAAAGGAATTAAACTAAATGATAAATAATATGGAAGAAAAGATAAAATGAACTTTTGCGTAAACTTACATCCATTATTTTCACATTTCAATGGCACTTTTGCGAATAGAACCAAAACTGATTCTCGCTGTAGGTTGTTTGCCTCTACGAGAACTGGTTCTTGATGAAATTTTAAGCTTGCACTCTTGTGAATAAGGCTGTGTTCACACATAATAGTCATGACTAGTCATAACTAGTCATGGCTTAGCAGTTGCGTTCACGCTGGGACACGACTTGCGTGTTAAAACTAGTGGCGCGTCACTTTTGGTCACGAGCGAGACACTTTCTATAATTGCGTTCACACTGGGAATTTGCTCATGAGCAAAAATATAGTCATGACCAAATTCTTCTGTGTGAACATGCCGTAAGTTAAGTAGATTGCCCTCATATACTTTCCTCAAAATAATGAACTTATATCATAAATACATTGTAAGTAACTACTGGCCAACTCCTCAGGTTTTATCCCCAACAGGATAACATAACAGTGATTTATTTGACTACATTACAGATAATCCCCCTCAACCAAGGAAATCCACAGATCCACAACCAGGATTGGTGAAGCAAGATCAGGTGGATCAAGATCATGAAGATGTGCTCCACTCCAAAGAGTCGTCTGGTGCCACAGCCGCAAGAAATGAGAACCGACAACACCCTCAGACTATAGGTCATGGCAGGCAACAATGGGCACCGTATGTGGTAAGCTTAATACCCAGGGTGGGGTGGAGGGGGTGGGGGCACCTTGTTGTCTGGTGGTTACACAACAGCGGTGAGAACCAACAGCACCCGCAGACTATATGGCAGATCATGGCAGGGGACAATGGGCGCCGTATGTGTAATAAGAGTATAGGGCCTCATTGTTTGTGAGTATTACCTCTACCATGGATTTTTGTTAAAATTGTCCAATAAATGTTGGCTTGGTAATGCAGGAGGAGACATTTTTGATTTCATTTTACCCAGGCTCAAGAAGCTGAGGAGAGAAGAGATAGTGCCGGAAGTAGTGGCAATGAGTCTCTGCTACGAATGCCGTGGCTTGAAGCTGTGATTGGGGGTGAGCGTCAACATGATCCTGATACATCAGGTGCTATGAGACCGACGCGGAGTCTGACCAATGTGCTGAGACATCTGAGTAGTATCATTGAGAGGAAAGGCCAGGTAAGTTTATGAAACTTAATCTCAACTGGCGATCGACTGAATGTCCAGTATGGACTACTGTATAAGTGGTATTTTTCGCGCTACATTTATTTTTGCGCTTTTCGCGCAAAATGGGATTAGCGCGAAAAGAAAAGTACCGCGAAAAATAATGTATATTTGTTGCAAATTAAATTCTATACTCGGATCATGTGCGCGAAAATAAAAATGCACGAAATGGTCCAAAATTGGATGAGCGCGAAAATTGCTGAGCGCGGAAATATTGGCGTTTACAGTATTTTGGTCGGTTGCAATTGTCCTGAACAATGACTGCGGGTTCACATAGTTTCTATTCCGAGTTTCTATATCAGAAGGTGGTCATTGGAGGATGTGGATCGCCTCAAGTCGGTGCCAACCTAAGGCTAAAAAAAAAATTGTTTGTTTGCCCTCCAGTGGAAAAATTTAAATTTTGGGTTGATCTTTTTTTTTTTACTCTTCACATATATTTTAAAGAATGATGTCATTACATGGATTTTATCGTGAATACCAAGCAATGCAGGGCTTAATCAAAGATTTTGGGTTATTATTTAGAGGAAATATACATTTTATACTACTAAATGTGTCCCGCCGCGGCAAAAGGGTGCAGTTGTCGGCTCCTACATGTTGCTCATTGTGGCATATCTGATGCATACAAATAGCATATATCAGATATGCTACAAGGAGCAACATGTACGAGCCGACAACTGCACCCTTTTGCCGCGGCGGTACACAAATGTAACTTTATACTGCTAAATTTTACGTTTTCCATCGTTTTTTAGTTTTCATATTCTACATGTTTGAAGAAAAAAAAAGAAAACTAAAATACACAACCCAAATTTTTGGCATTTTAGGGTCAGTCGTGGAGGGTAAACAAACATTTTTTTTTAGGCCTAACGGTTTCTTCTGGACTATGATTCGTCTTTTTGTCATCATCTGGAATATCTTGTCATTCAGTTCTCAGTAGAAACATAGAAATAGAGTCTGAATCACAGACGTGATCTCATATGGTCAGGAACCCATTAAAGAGTACCGCTCAGATTTCAGAATCTCCTTACCAAAATCTTGAGGATGAAAAAATAGTGTTCAATTTTAATTGACATCTCACATTTTTCTGTTGCTCATCAGGAGCCGCGTGCGTACAGAGACAGTGATTTCAAACAGTACTGGATGCCTGACAGTCAGTGTAAAGAATGCTACGAATGCGGCGAGAAATTCACTGCGTTTAGACGCAGACATCACTGCCGAATATGCGGCCAGATATTTTGTAGCCGATGCTGTAATCAGGAAGTGCCAGGGAAATTCATGGGATTTATTGGTAAGTTGGTTTTTACCCTGCCGCATTCGGCGGCAGGGTGCTGTTTTTGACCGGTTTCTTCTTTCTTTCTTCTTCTGGCAACACTTCAACAGCTAATATCTCTGAAACGCAATGACCGATTTGTCAAAGTCTTCAACTTTGTCCAATTTCAAAGGTTATGGTGACAAATTGTTCAAACATAGTCTAGACTGAAATCACCTCGCAAGGAAAAAAAAGCGGCAGGGTCAGTGTCACTGCAGTGATGACACAATCACTGCAGTGACACAGTTACATCTAGTTCATTCTTCATCTTTATGGATCTATATTTTTGTTATATAACAGTGAATAAGTTTTTGATTAACACAAGTATCAAGTGTGTGGACTCTTTTTAACATTACAAGGCTGTCAATGTGAATAACACTTGTCTAGAGATCATGTGGGGAAATTGAATGGAAATAAAAGGCATTGTGATGTAACTTCATTGCCATATTGCAAAACCAGTTATAGACTAACCAGGTATACACTGTATGCAGCGCCCCAATAAGGAGCATTTGCACAGGGGACCAACGGCTTAACGTGACTATCCGAACCACGGAGCAATTAGAGTAAAGTTTCTTGCCCAAGGAAACAAGGAGACGTAAACCGCCTGGCCCGGGGCTCGAACCCGCAACCTCTGTATTACTAGACCCGTGCTCTAATAACTCTATAAACCTTAAAGTATGCAACAAGTAATCAGACTCTGTTATGAGATCCATAGGATACCCCTTGTATTCTACAACATTGGGAACTGGTGGTTTTGTATTGTGTAAGAGACTGGTAATGGTTGATTAGGATTGATAATAAGACCAAATCACTGCGTATGAATATTTGTACATGAATCATTCATGATTTTGGTATTATTTTGGGCTAATTTTATTGCTACCACATGGACAAACCTAGAATATAAGTTTATTGAAATATTCAGCAAGATTGAGTACGTCGTTTTGATTTGGATAATATGGACTAATTTATTTCCTCGTATGGTTATATTGGTTTTTGTGCGTGAATCGGCTGCTTGTTGCATACTTCAAGATTTACAGAGTATAGTAACTTGGTACAAACTACATGTTATCTTAAGTGGTCAAGGAAGGGGGTCCGTATGGACCCAACATTTAGTTTTTGTTCACCAGTGCTAAAACATGAAGTAATTTTTCATCGCCCTTTAATGTAATTGTCTAACTTTACGATACGCTTCACATGGTGGCAAATATGTCAAATCAAGCCTCCCACTCTCATGCTAATTAAATTAGCACAAATAAGCATTTTCGAGGGTTCTCTTCAAATTTGTTTTATCCATAAAATTGTAACCCAATACCCTTTTTCCCCCATTGTTTTTCAAGAATGTATTTGTACTTACATTTTGCAAATATGAGCCAAATTTTATTAATGAGTTTTTCAATTTTTGAAGGGAAATTTTTGCCAAAACATGACAATTTTTTTTTGGCGCAATTTTGAAATGGTTTGTCAAATCTTCAACATGTTTTTATTTATTTTGGTTTTGTGGAGGTATGACATGAGTTTTGACATAAAATTCCTTTGTGAAAGCTTTTTTCTGGTATTGTTGTTTTTCTGGTGTATGTTTTGTTTAGGCTCTAAGTCCTTTTCAAGGGCATCTATGGCCAAACAAACATATTTTTTGGCTTAAGTGAAATGACGGTTTTACCATGTGACAGTCATTTAGGTGACCTCATACTTTAACCTAGTATTATTATTATTCATGGTTTATTAACACAAAATGCAAATAGCAGCCAAAAGGCTGAATTGAATACACTTCTGTTAATGTTATTCAAGTAAAGAGTTTGTTAACATTGGATTTACACTCCCGGTCAAAAGTGTTTGCGCATGCTTGAAAACGGACAAAAACCAAATTATTACGTCAAACGAACCTGACTCTTAAAAAATCAATGTTTTTTATAGTTGTCATATGTATCCAATATAAATAAATCCATGTTTCCTCTTCTATTTGATCTTACATAACCATCAAAATGCCTGGACCACATGCAAATACACCACATGCAGTTATTGACATGTACCTGTGTAGTGTAATACACTCATTGCTCGTTATCACTGTGTAACCATAAAGAACATTGTCAGGTTATGAGCTTTCAAGCAAATGCGCATTGCGCAGTTACATTTAAACTCCGTTTTTTGAATGTGCAGAAGAAAGTATACAGTACGTTTGGCACGCCATATTTTCAAATGCGCTGAAAGCAATTCCTGTTGATTTCTTTAGGACTATAAAGAATATAAAAACAAGTAAAAAGTTATCACAAATATTGAACGGTTCTCGATATATGGCTGGTCAAAGGTTTTGTGCGCAAACACTTTTGACCGGGAGAGTATGATTCTAAACCACTTGTTGGGGTGCACGGTAATGTGTAAAACAGGGCTAGTATTCAGTGAGACTGTAATTATGATAAATTATGCAACTAATAAAGGGCTTAAACAGGGCATCAATTTTGTTTTGCTGTCTAGGAGCATAAAATATGATTTTCAAATTTTCTGCAAAATTCTGAATGATGCTTGAGTGTGACGTTGTCCAATTATGACCCATTTCAACATAGTGTTAATGCCAGGAACAACAAACAGATAACAACATTAAAATACGTGTCAAAAATTCTTTTCTAACTGAAAAATATGGTTGGTGCTATAAATTTCTGGAATAACTAAAATTTGCTTTTGTAAAATTATGAAATATTTTATAATAATAATAATTTATAACCAAATGTTTAGAATCATTTTCATATTTTTACATTATCTGATTTTTAAGGAAGAATGCAAACAATTAACCAAATGTGAATAATTATTTTAAAAATTATATTAGGCTACAAATAAAATACATTAATTTTTTAAACTTAGTAAAGCTAAGTCCTATACGCAAGGGGTATTTTTCAACCATATCGGGTCACCTACCATTATTTGGGGTAAATTATTCATAGTAAATCCAACAATCTACATCCAATTAATACTATACGTGATGGCTCACCCTGAAAAGGGGGACTTTGCAATTGAACACTTTTCAAGAAACTACAATGTAGGTAGCAATTGCCAATAAACAAAATAGAATTTCCAGCAAATTTTCGGTTGTAAAATTTGGTCGCCTTGATCAATTTCAAACAAATATGGTACTCTTGTACTATAGAATCTCAAGGGTACTTTGACTGAGAATTGCCCAGGGGGAGGGATACTCAAGTTCGAGGTATATTTGTACATGCCATGTGCCACCAAAAAGACCCTACTTTGTTGCTCGCTCTCACCAAAAGACCCCCTAACTGTCACTCAATGACACCTATTTTTGTCAGATGATGAAGTTGGTGATCAACAAAGTAGGCGATTAATGAAGTAGGCGGTCGTTAACACAGGCGAGACTACTGGTTCACGAACCATCTTGTTTAAACTTCCTTGTCACTCAAAGACCCACCATTTTCTTAATTTATTGTAATTTTTTGAAAAATTTACAAAATTTGTCAAAAATCTCGCAAAAATGGTTGAAACTTTCACAAAATTTTGCAAATTTTGAGCCATTTTGACCCAGAAAGACCCTACTCAGTGGTGAATTTCACCCAAAGACCCACCAATTTTTTGCACTCTGTCACTGAAAGACCCCTTTTTGACTTAATTTGTCACCAAAAGAACCCAACTTCCGAGGTGCTCGGTGGTACTCGTACGTCATTTCCGTATGTGAGTGCCCCCAGGGAGAATTGCAACTGTCGACCTTATCAAGCAATATAATAGCTTGTGTTAATTATGTACTTGCGCAACATCGGTCCAAGCGTGGTGAAATATCCTATAACTAACACAATTTTTTAGAGAGGTAACAAATAGTCCTGTTTCCTATCAGTACTTTCTTTTAATAATCTATGGGTACTCCAATTTTACAATTGGTTTTGTCTTGCATTTGATATTACATTTCCGCATTCTAGGTAATTTACGGGTGTGTACATACTGTTGCAAGATCGTTCTGAGCTATGCGCAGTCCATGGACTCATCTGGAGATCTCAAGGCTCTACAAGAAGACTTGAAGAGAGTTACAGAAGGCACCAGTCACGTACCCATTGAAGGGGTCACACCTCGCAAGAAGAGTGGCTACAGGGGTGAAGAGGAGAGATGGGCCAGAACAAGGTACAGTTTGAAGCAGTGGCATAGCCAGCACGGGGCAAGGAGGGCAGACTGCCTCCCCCTGACAAAAAAATCAAGCGGGAAATCAGGACAGCAAGCGGGAAAAATCGGGAAGGATAAGAAAAATAAGAGAGCAGCTGGTAGACAGGTATCATGGGGGAAAGCTGAAAATCGTGTCAAGAGATGTGCAGAAAATGCTTTTCCTTTTTTTTTTTTGCTTGTCAGTTTTTAAAATCGACTTAAATGGGGGGAAATCGGGACGAAATGTCTTTGTCTCCCCCTAACCAAAAAGTCTGGCTACGCGTACACTGGTTTGGAGATTTGAAATTGCTTATGTCCATTTTCAACAATAAAACAATAACCAATTTAAGAAAATTTTTGATGAATTAATCTAAATTACACACCTATCTATAAAGACATATTCGTACAGAATTACTAAAAGCATTATCAGCAATTTTGCGACACATTTTGATGTCCTAGCTGTTTTTTTGCACTTTTTCGAAAGGAAGTGTCTCTATGCACGACCGTCGTGCACTTAATTTTGTAAAGTCTATACGCACGACCGCAAAAAGTTGTCATTAAATAAATTACATGATGATAATACCACAGTAAATATTGAGATCGATGTTATTATCGCATTATAAATATCTTGCCTGTGTTACTGCATGATATAGTTTTGCAATCATGACTATAAAAGTTAGCTTTTATAAACGGTGTAATTTCTAAAAGTAATATATGGAAACTTTACTTGCCTGCTGAGTTTTTCATGTTGTTTTTGATTCGTTATTGAACAAAAGTACTTATTCATTTATTCATTTATATATCATTCATCTTATTTGCTTATTTATTTATGTATTTATTTTATGATATGTTTTTGCTGTGCCACACTTGTATTTTGAAATTTGAATGGAAATAGAAGAACGGTCCTGCGTATAGACTTTACAAAATTAAGTGCACGACGGTCGTGCGTAATAGCCATGGCCTTTTCGAAAAGTGTAAAATGGACGTAAGCCGTTTTGAACAAGAACAAGGTACAGTTTGAAGATATCAACTATATGGCACTGGACTGAAATGGCTAATTTGATTGAATCTCCTCCTTTCTCGTAACTGATTACTATTGTTTTATTAATCCAGGACTTACAGCTCTAGCAGTATGGATAACTCGACAGGAAATCCGTTTGAAGTCCCTAATGCGTCTCCGTCTCATGAGATAAGAGAGCAACTAGTGGCCAAAGAACGCAAGATGCTGCTTCAGGTATGTACTTGTATGAGGGAGTATCAAAACATTTTTTAATG
>JXSR01S000870.1:23647-34452 GCA_000969725.1 Ophiothrix spiculata | reverse complement strand
AAATTGTATTATTCTGATATGTGTAAGTAGGTAAAAAGTTGCACTAAAGATGCCGTTGGCAAAAATGGCACCCATTTAGGGACTGTAGCCTTAAGCCTCTTTTATTCCATGGATAATATTTCTTATCACTTATTATCACACTTGAAGCTCAAGATCAATACATAATTATTGATATTGAATAATTTATACGTTCTGGTCCTACAAATGAACATTTTTATTAACAGAAAAAGTGGCACAAATGGGTTTTTCAATATTTGTGTTTAATGAAGCATATCTCTAGTTTGCAAAGGCAAAAAGTAATGAAACAAACGGCATTTAAAAGCTTGGAGTTTTTCCCTTACAATGATGTACCATTATATTACCCTAGTCTTTTAGTTTTGCCACAGAGGGCGCTTTTAAACTTGCACAATTTTTATTGAGACACACTGTATAGTACTTTCAAAACTTGATTATTGCAATATTCTGCTCAATTGTATCACACAAAAAAAGGATCTAAATAGACTTCAAAAACTACAGAATAAATGTATCCGGAGTTTTACACTCCTTTTCAGCATATAGCATGCCCAAAAATGTTCTATTTTTCCCACTCCATACTCAGTTACTATCTTTTTTTGTAATTGTAACAAAAAGGTTTAAAAATTAAGCGCGGTTTGCGCTCGCATATCAAAAATCATGACAATTTAGTACTGAAATTGCAAAATTTGCTTCCACTGTATTAAAGAAACATCAGGAATGCACAAAGTCCAAGAACATGTTAGTCTCATGTTTCCCTACGAATGGTGCAGAGATGGCGATTTATTCGTTCATGTGGAGTGTAGGGCATATAATTAGGCCAAACTAAATTGTTTGGTTGTCCTCCACAACTTTTTTTCAGCAAGTGCGGGTGTGCGGATTTTTTTTTCAAATATAAGTCAAAGCTACAGCTGCACCACATTATGGCCTCTACATGAGCTTACATGCAAATAAGTCTACTGTACCGAAAAATATCTTTGTACAAGTTTAAACAGTATTAAAATGTAAACAAATTGAAAATAACACCTTAAAAATACTTTCAAAAGATCAAAATTCTCAAAAGCAAAAATCTGAAAAATAGGCGCGGTATACTTTTGTACAGTTAAAACTTTGTTTTTGTCAGTTTCGAAAAATAGGGGCGGCAGATGGAGGACAAACAACTTTTTTTGCCTTTATTACTATTATTGGAAAAAGTGGAGGCTTGTCACGTGAGATATTACTTTTGTACATTACTTCAGTTATTACAGACGTGAGTCTGTTTTATGCGATATCTCTTAGCGGTTAATGTATGGAAATTGTGTTTTGTGATTGTTATAATATTAATCAGTTTTAAAAATACATGATATGTACACGTGTTTGATCATAATTTCTGAAAGAACTAATAAGCACTCAATTCGGTTTATTCTACAACATAGAGGGGCGTTACTTACGTGGGACATCCTGAAACATCCTTTGTCACACAACGTTATTCTTTGTCACAAATAAGATATGCACACGAAGGTATTGCTTTACCCAAACAATATTAATTGTAATGTAAATTTATCATGTCTTTAAATCGTTTATACTTTTTGCGACCCTTTCTATAGACTTCCCTTTAGCACATTTGGTAATAAAAATGTATACAAAGGCCAATACGAAAATATCTTTGGTACTAAAGATAAAAAATATGATTTTTTATGATTTTCAGATTGCAGTCACAATGAAATTGAAGAGACTGACATTTGCTTTAAATTATTCAAGTTTGCCTTAACAATAGGCCTATGGTATAACAATATATATTTTATTTTCCATAACATATCAAAAACTGAATATACACGGAAGTTCAAACTCAATATGAAACCATGGATTCACATTGAGGTATAAACAAAAATATTTGACGCGCTGATTTCTATAAATGTCAGAGAAAGACAAATTGCAGTGGTTTGAAATTAAAGGTAATGAAGACACAAAACAATTAGGACACTATTAATTTGGAATGTCTCGAGAGACGTTTTATCGATAAAATATGTGTAATTTTATGGTATGAAATATAAATACTTTTCAGACAATATGCTAGTTCAAATGTGTTGTAAATGCATAACAATGCATTTTGTAAGCTTTTGTAAAATATTTGTTAACCCATTACTGATTTTATTCATTGAAGTCAATAAGTGTAGATAAAATCAATTAACAATTCATTAGTGTGTCCTAGAGCGGAAGCAAAAGCGAAAAGCCTCGGCTACTCTTTAAAGGACAACAGACTATCACCTTCTTTGATTGGCAGTGACTCTTTTGTGCGGAAAGATTAATACGTCTTTTGTCAATTACAATTTTGTAAACTATTGTAAACTAAAGCCTTTGTCTTTTAATGAGATTTTTTGCGAAACATTTGAACAAGCCTAGTGAGTCAGTTTAGGCATTACGAAACTAACTATGAAATGGTATTATAAACACCCATATTGTATAGAATTCGAAATGTATTTTAGTGGGACCCAGTGTGTACTGAGGTCCTATGCAAATGAGCTTATAATGAGCAATGTAATGTTTCGATCTGACGATCGATATTACAAAATCTTGGCGAGATGTTTTTAATTAACGTGACCTGCCGATAAAGCTGACTTTGAAACCTTATTGTCTGAAAAATGAGAAAGCAAATGCAAATTGGGAACGTGGGTATGAAATTTTTGAGTTTTTTCCATTAAAATGTAAGTGAATTTTTGATAAAAATGATGCATTATATGGTATTTTCTATACAAATCAACGACTTTGAGCCTTTTTAAACATACGAATTTCAACCCTTACATCAATTTTGTTTTAGAAGATAAAAAGACGCAAGTTTGGTCGACTCTGCTAGTAAAAATATAAAAACTCAGTTTGATGAAATTTGAAATACATATTTTGCCTCTAAGACTTTAAAATTGAAGAAAAAACAAGGGGAAATACATACGCTGATGTGGTATATGAAAGGTGCCTAACATCGGCTCTTCTTATACTTGCCTGCGATTGGTATTGCGAAATAGAAACCTTAGTACGTGCCTTGCATAGATGGATCTTTTATCTGCAAGCTCATTCCAGTGAAAATGAAACTTTTTTTGAAGTCAAGCAAAAAATCAGCTTTTTTATTTGACAACATAAGCAGGTTTTTCAGTCATACGCTTGTTACTTGGTATGTTAAAAGTTTTTATATCCGTGCATGAATGATCACAGGTTTTAATTCAAAAAAGTCACAAACGTTACCCAAAAGTTACCCCAAAATGTCACAAGCGTTACCAAACAAAATATTGAAATCCTCACGATAGAATTTCCAACCACTTTTATGAAATATTTGTAAATATGTTACCCATCATCTGTCAAAAGCGCAATAAAAAAATCGCTAACATGTCGGAGAATCTTAACATTGAAGTAATTTGGAGCAAAAAACAATTTCCGTGCGATGTCACAAACGTTACCGAACGTTACATGAACTTTATTCAGTATTTTGGCAAATAATTTAATCTTTAAACACCTACAATGTCTTGATCCCACCAGTGAGCACTATTATCAACAACAAACTCGTGGATATAATGTTTATGTTAGGTTCTGTGGCCATTTAAATGTGAAAAATATTATGTAGTTCTACGGTCACAAACGTTACTTTGGAATCGCCCTGCACTAAAACATGCCTTTGGGTATCTTTCATAGCAATATTTCGCCATGATGCTGATGTAGTAATGTATGAGGCTTATCTACTGAACAAGTATGTGAATTACTGATTTTGGCATCTTATGAGGTCTATATAAGGGTAAGCTTAATTGTCATGTTCAAATTTTGTCATCTTTTGTGTCGTTTTATATGTCATGTATGTGTAAAACGTGTAAAAAATGTGTATATGTGGTCAACTTCTGGTCAGCAAAGATGATCAGCTGACCATGGTCAGGTAAAGGCTCTGTCACACATCACGAAACGTACGAATAACGAACTAATAACGTACACTAGTTTGGTCATTGAAATACATGTATATCGATTACCAAACAGCGTACGTTATTAGTACGTTATTCACACGGTACGGTGATGTGTGACACAGCCTTAAAGGAAACAAATGTGGCCAGAAAAACCCGAACAGCAAAGGTTGGTGGTCAGATGTCCATGGTCAGGGAGAAGAAAATTCCCCACTGGGGAATTGCGTTGGGGGATTGCTTTTCTTAAAATATCATATATTGCTTTTAAATTGTTTTCAAATCATTTTGTATTCCTTCTAGAGACGTCTATACTTGATGTGAGATTCCTCAACGATACATCTGATAGCATCAAACCGATAGTAGAAGTGCAGCAAGACGGACAATGGTACTATTTATGTACCAATATCGATCAAACACGAGAATCTCTTGTCGTATGTCGCCAATTAGGTTTTATAGGAGGATGGCAATACACTCTAAAGCGAGAAAATGCTACGGGATTCAACCTTGGTTGTGATGGTATGTATTGTGATGAGATCATAAACAAGTCAATTCAGTATCGAAGTGATTATGTAACTCACCCAGTTACTGGATCACGCACACCTCATGACAACGATAAGTGCAATACTTTTGTGTGGTGATCATTTCGAACATGGTTCAAAACAAGAAAGCGTGATCCAGTTGTCTGGGTGATAATCGGATGACACGTAACACTTTGATAATGAATTCCGACGCTCAGTTGCCCTGAAACCCAGGGCATAAATTATCGTGACCAAGAAAAATGTGAATTAGGGTTGTTTTTAAGGACAGAAGGTTGAATCAGGTTACACCATCTAGGGTATCAAAAACAGCCATTTTCAAGAAATAGGGTACTTTTTCAAACCCTAGGGTGTGAAAAGGGGGGAAAGGGTATGTTTTGGCTTCATAGAAAAACCACCCTTTAGGGGGTGTTTTGAAAAATTTTGGACTCTCCAAGACCCTGAAATAACAATTGTTACTGTAATCATTGGTAATTGTAGCGGAATAATACTGTTGTTTGTTAGACAAAGAGCCTTACAGCAACCTCAGTTTACTTTGGAGGAAAGAGTTTTTATGGTCTTGACGTATCATGAAACATGAAGTCCTACCGAGGTTATCAGGCTGTTTCAGATACAATTTCAGAATAAACGTTCACCATTCCGCCAGAAACGTCCACCATACTATCACCAGGAACTATGAAAAGTACTTTGATTCGGGCACAAGCAGAAACCCTGAACTCAGAACATTATGGAAGGGTGTGAACGGCAACTTGAAGTTCGCAGCTGAATATTACCCAAGTGCGATATGCTCTCCAGTTAGATCCCATGATTAGTGCCCGTAGAAACCCTCTTCCGAACATCAGCAGAGCCTTATTTAACTTAATTACGCGACTAGATCTGCAATGGAAAGTTTGTCTGTTCAACAATGTTCAAGTGAGAATAATGTTTAGCTTAGTTAATTTCTTCACCATTCTTTCTTAACCGAAAAGTGACACAAACTGGATTTGGGAGTTCCGTAGTAAACAGGAGTTATCTCCGGATTAACAAAAGCAAATGAGATGAAACAAACATTATTGGAAAGCTTGGTCTTTTTTCTTTCTTTTATATGGTACCAAAACGACTTGCTTATGATAAGATTTAATATTGAAAACAAGTATTTTTTTTCAATTGTACTATTTTTTAGATAAGCTGTAGATTCATTTGACTGATCCAAAAAATCCACTTACTTGTGTACGTTTCGGCCAACTCTGTTGCCTTTGTCAACACTGATATGAGACTGACGACGGTGTTGGTGTTGCCAGTTGATTTTTCACGAAGCAGGATCTCATCAAAAATGTGATTAGCCCTCGTTTCTATCCATGGTGGTGGTTCCTCGTTTGTGTATCTGTATAGCCTCCTTCGCCCATCGTTTGTACCTGTTTTGTTCTTTGTCGATGATCTTAGCCTCCCCCAGCCGATGACATGATTCAACAACATGATCATGACTTTTGGACAGTGGAGATGGAAGTCTTTTTCCCCACTCTTGTTGTTACTGTGTTAGAAACTGTATCCACTTCATTTTTGTGTTCTTCCATTCTGACACCATTCATGTCATCGGCTGGAGGAGCCTAAAATCAAAGGCAAAGAACAAAACAGATTAACGCTGGGTGAAGGAGGTTTTAGAGATACGTAAAAGAGGGACCACCACCATGAATAGAGATGAGGGGCAATATTTTCTTAATCATATTTTGATGACATTCTGCTTCGTGAAAAATCAACTGGTAACACCAACATCGTCGCCAAGAGACAACAAGCTAAGCAGCATCAGTCTCATCTACAGTGTTTGGCGAAACATACACAAGTAAGTGGAACTTTTGGTTCAGTCAAATTAATCTATTATTTATGTATTAGGTAAATATTACTTTCACATTAGGTCGAATGCTATTTTTCAAAAACGGCGACAAATTGATACTGAAACTATAGAGTGGCTTGCTGTAGAATTTTATTTTGCTTGTCTTGGTTGATTCCAGACAAGAAAAAGGCATTGGTCGAAGCTGAAGGTCGTGAATAAGTTTAAGCAATTGCTAAAGGCTAATTCCATGATCTTGTATCACATACATGAATTTTTCAAGTTCAATTCTGACATAAAAGTAATACCTGAGTTGAAAGTAAACAAGTCAAGGTCTAAGGAACTGCTTTTGTTTTTTCCATAAAGCAAATAGAACTTATTTTATGACTGGTATAAGTTGGATGTTACCTTAGTAACATTTTACCCTCAAATTTGCACCAAAAAGTGATTTGGTACTGAAACTGAGAAAAACATCTGAAGCTTTTCCTTATTAGTGTATAAGAAGCCCCAGTCTCTGTGCTCAAAAGTACAATCGCGTTTTAGTAATAAATGTTAATCATAGCCGAGTAGTGTGTTGTTGGAATTTGCCGTTTTCAGATGTCACGCCTGTCACGAAAAACATGAAAAGTTTTTGCTGTGTTTTATTAAAAGGTCATGTTTTGGTGAAACATCAATATCTATCTTCTATCATGGAGTCTACATCTGCAAAGCAATAAACAAACATTCAGTGATTGCTTATTTCTCCACTATTACATCTCAAAATCGGTCACGCCTGTTACAAAGTCGAAATCCCGGAAATGTTTAAGTCGCCATTTTGAAAAAATGTGCATGCTATAAAACTCAAACTTAAAAGACATGTTAGAATCATCATTTCCTGTCTTAATTGGCAAAAAACCCGACGAAAATCTGTTATTTAGAACTTTTGTAGCAAAATTTTGCTTTTTGGTGGCTGTTTTTGGCTTTATGCAATTTTGCCTGATTTTCCAATTCGAAAGTGCTTTATGACGTCATAATTACGTAACGCCTCGGCCGATTTTGATGATTATGGTATCGTTGGATAGGAGAGGATCATACCTATCTATTAATAGCAAAACCAAGCTCATAGGAGGTTCCGTTCTAAATATTAGGGTGGTTGCAACAACCCTTCGGAGGACGTGTTGCAAAAATAGCTCAGGAGGACAAGGGTTAACCCTCGTCCACCTAACGTATTTTCTACTACGTCGTCACCTAAGGGGGGGGGGGGGGTGGTTACCACCCCCCCCCCCCGTGAAAAAGAAATTTACGTGCTAAAAGTATGGTTGTTTTATACCATAGTATAGGGTAGGGTCTCCTCTTTCTATTGATACCAAAATCATGAAAATCGGTCAAGGCGTTACGTAATTATGACGTCATAAAGTACTTTAGGTCGGATAATTTCGCCGAAATCTGATTTTCGGCGAAAATTGAAAAAAATTCAAAAAATCGCTATAAAAGTTCTAAATATCGGATTTTCATCTGGTTTTTTGCTAATGAATAAAGAAAATGGTAGTTCTAACATGTTCTGTTAGTTTAAGCTTGTTAGCATGCAGATATTTTTTAAAATGGCGACTTTTTATATAGGGGGGTGGTTACCACCCCCTCCCCTACCCACGGACTTTGACGGCTTACCCTACCCCCACCTAAGGTGCTACCCCCGACTTTTTTTCATCAAAATGACCGCAAAGGATGTAAAAACAATTATTTAAATGCCCGGGGTCACTTTGTTTTGCGTTTTGGAGCAATCGGCGACAATCCGTTAGGGGGGGTGGTAACCCCTTAGGTGGACGAGGGTTAAAGCTCAAAAATAGATTAGACTTGCATAATACAGTATCAAAACTGTTGAAAATAAATCATAATCATAAATAAAGCCGTTATTAAACAACAGACCCATTGCTAAAATCAAGTTTAACTAGGTGTGCACAAATGTCACGCTGTCACGTCACGCCTGTCACGAAATGATTTAGCCTGTATACTCCAAGTTAAGAATTACAGCTCCAAAAGTGAAATGTTTCCTGATTGGTTCCCCAAAGGAGATATACTGCAACATAAACAGGAATCAAATCTCCCGTGGGAAAGAGATAGAATTCAGCATTAAACCATATTTTTGAAAAGGCAGTGTCAGTTTGGGTCACGCCTGTCACGGACACTTTGTGTCCCCATTGTGAAGACAGTGATTATGTTAGAATAAATTTTTCACTTTTTGCATCAAATATCGAATGTTTACTATAACATATAGGAATATTTCCGTGGTATCGCCTTTAGATAAAATTTACCAGCTATTCTGAGAAAAAAAGGTTCATGCAAAGGTCACGCCTGTCACGCTGGAATTCGCCTAAAGCTAAATCTTTTTCAAGTCTAGCTATTGCTTTTTAATGTCTTTTTCTTACTAACAATTGCTACTTTTATGAATTCGGCCTATTGTAACTAATAACAATTATCATTTTTGTTGCTATGCTCTTTTGCATAATTATTCATGGAAATGTCATGAATGTTCACGCCAATAAAAAAGGGTGATAAACAGTGATTAAGAACAAGGTGAAAAACAAGGAATCTATCTTTGATTTTGAAACGCGATTCCATGACAACAGAGATTCAACAAGAGCCCTTGGCTTATGTTTCACCAAAGCAAGCCATAGCATCTAAAATGTAGCACATACACCATCGATGGAACCCGGTAAGGGATTGCACCAAAGAAATGCGTTGTCGGAATGCAATAACGTTTAATATCACTTGTGCTTAAAAATGCAGAAAATATAAAGTGTTAAAAATATTAATTAAATGATTGAATTATTTTCTGTCTCAACTAAATCCCCATAAACATGTTAAACGACTCTCATATTTTAACAGGTAATGAAGAAACGCTGAAAGCTTGCAAATATATCGATAATAAAATGAATCCAATGAAATGTGCAGGTGTTCTCGGTGTTTGGTGTTACAGTAAGTAAGCCTTGTGTTTTATCTGTAATCACAATAATCATTTATGTAAATAATTTATAGTGAATGTCGGTTCTTTTCTATTTTTGCTACATAACGTAAAATGGAAGTAAGGGGTACACTGAAAACATTATGTCGTAAGTTCTACTAAACAGAAATTAGTAAAAACGATGTCTCGTTCTACTAATCAATAATTTGTACGGCATGACAAACGATGCTATATATTGGTTAGGCATGCTGAACTAACGTGCTTTACCAACGAAATGATTAGTACTGCATGGACTTAACGAATTTAAAATCTGCTGTACCAACCTATAGGATCGTAAAAACGATGTCTCATCCTACTAATATTGGTTAGTTGGACAGGCTCAACAAAGTTCTTAACTCGTTTGACTGGCGGAACGAAACAGTTTTACAAATGTGATGTACGCGATGTTTGAGGCACGATCAGACAACAGGAAACTGAATACTGGCAAACAGGCAATGTTTTAAGTTATATCTCTTTCAAAATGAGCACTGGACAGTGCCACTGTTGTGGTGTGCAAAATCGTGATAGCATAAAATGTCATTAACGAACGTACGAATGTAAGCTTAACATGATTAAGCTACTCTCGAAGACTGCATTTGCACCACAGTCTACGAGAGAAGCTTATGGTGCGTTTACATTACAACGTATTAGGGGTAACGACAAGCAACGTAGACCTGCGAATTGCAGTTTTGAATTTTACGTCGATCCTCGTTAGTTAAAGTCAGTTCACGTTGGCACACACCTCTAACCTACGCAGGTTGTCGTTACTATCGGTCGCTTTCAGTTACAAGTTTTAAAAATTTGGGATGACATAGAATAGACTCACCAGGTATACACTGTATGCAGCGCCCCAAGAAGGAGCATTCGCACAGGGGACCAACGGCTTAACGTGACTATTCGAACCACGGAGCAATTAGAGTAAAGTTTCTTGCCCAAGGAAACAAGGAGACGTAAACCGCCTGGCCCGGGGCTCGAACCCGCAACCTCTGTATTACGAGACCCGTGCTCTAACCGCTCGGCCACGCTCCACTCATGAATAAGATTTGATGTCGTTGAGATATCGTTGGCCACCGCAACCCTCGGTTCTTTAAAGTTTCCATGATCGTTTGTAGCAGTCTGTATTCGTTTAGACATATTGCAGTGGATAACGAATTGTAACGACTTTGGGTTACGTAAGTAAACTTATGATGGTGCATTGCAACGATGGTCTGCGATGGGTTACGATTTGTAAACGATTGTCCATAATTTCAGTCAACTTTTGTCAGTATTTTGTGCTTTTGTACAGAGTTCTTTTTATTAGAGCTGTGAGAAGGAATGATTGTACCACCCGCACAGGGTTAGTGATTTTTTTAGATTAAAAAAATCAAAAATATCGGATTTTTTTGGATAAAAATCACAATTTTTTAAAATTTAAATCGGATTTATTTGATTTTTTTTTAGAATTCAAAAAACATGATAATAAAAAACAGGCTTAAACTGTATTTGAACTGCTTTTAGACCAAATACAGTTGACAAGTATCCTTTTGAAATATGTATTTTAACATTTGACAAAC
>JXSR01S000870.1:1305-12506 GCA_000969725.1 Ophiothrix spiculata | reverse complement strand
ATACACTAACGGAAGTGTGGGGTACCTTATGCAGTTAAGTGTTAAATATGTCGATTATAAATTACTATGGGGGCCTTTGGTGCATTTTGTTGTTTTGTATGTATAAAAAGCTTTAAATTACCCAGATCTTATTTTCTGCTTTATCAACGGTACAACTCGGGCCCCCGGTCTTTGCAAATATGTAGTAGTGTGAATAAGGATGTACTTTATCTTTATTCGCACAACTATTCACGATTACGTAGTTGTGCAAATAGCCACTATGTTCAAGAAATTCAAGAAATGCTGCTGCTGTCATATTATCGTGCATGATATTGCCAAATTGAATTTAACATTTTGTTGCCACCAGAAGGCTAGAACAAGTTAAATGCAATTTTTTCGGGTGTTTTTGAAAAATGAAGGGGTGCATTTCCTTTTTTTAAAAAAGAAAGGGGCCATATATTTTTCTAAAGTAGTTTTCTATTTGCTACCACCGACCCCCCCCCCCCTACACTAAAAGGAGTTTTGGAGAGGTTGCGCTATTTATCCTTTGCCGCCTCGTGCTTCCAGATTCTTGTTAAAGCGATACTATAAGATTTTGACCAAAATGGTTTATACTAAAAACAAAATAAAATGAAGGAATGTGACGACCTTAAACCATTTTCAAGTGTAACATAATAAAGTTCAATTCTGGTAACAAATCCAAGATAGAAATGAAAAGCACTTACTAAAATATTTCGACTTCATATTAGTGTAGAAAAATCCGTGCTGGGTTGAAATTTACGTTCAAGTACCTTCACTTTAGACTCTTAATTGAGGGGTTCAATAATGTTTAATAAAATAATAAAAATGTAACTATTGGAAAAAATTGAGTTTCTTTTAATATTGAGGGTGTTCTTTTTAGTTTTTAATCATTAAACAAGTTTATTACAGTTGATTGAATGTTTGTATGTTTTCATAAATGAGCAGCTCCGTGTGAAAAATGGACCAGAGTTCGGCGTTCAAACTCAAATTAAGCCCCGTTCTGCGGTAAAGCGCGTTGTACAAAAATGCATTTTCCGATGTGATTCACTCACTTTTAGGCAAAAAGTAAATAACTATTTTAAAGGAGATAGATACATTGTTCCATTTATGAAGGACAATTTTTGGAAAACATCTCTTGTACTTCACAGCAGTCGATCAAAACCGCAGATCACCGCCCGGTCGAAGACCTCTCAATACTTTTGCAATCCCTGGATGACACAGGACGTCTCCAAAAAAGTGTCTTACATCATAACAACCGGTAGATATTCGTGATCAAAATGGTATATTTTTTACTTTCAACGATGAATGAATCATTTCGGATTTTCCATTTCAAAGTACACACTACCACAATTTCCCACGTGTTTTATAAATCTCTGCCCGCACACTGTTAGAACGTTGGGCAAATAATTTACCCAACGTTGGTTCAACTATGAACAACCCAACTTCTGGGTAAATAATTACCAACGTTGCGTACAATGTTGGCTAATTACCTAACTGTTGGGTAAAAGTTTAAGCTAATTACCCAAATATTGGGTAAAATTTCATCAACAGTTGGTTAATATTATTTACCCAACAATTGGGTTGTTCATAGTTTAACCAACGCTAAAAAATTGCCCAACAGTATAACAGTGCAGTGCGAATAGTTCTAGGCGCTGTGTACAGCAACTATTGAACATTGGCTGGACATTGCAAAACACGCCGAAGTTTTCTTTCGTCTTTTTGGATGGTATCAGTTAAAATAATTGTGAATTTGTTTTAATATCCTAATGTTACTCACATGCACCACTCTTTCATGTCATTAATCTAGTAAAAATCTGTAAAATATTGTAGATATAAGTACTTTTGAAGATTACGGGAGTAAGTACAGTTACTGTAGCTGTCATTATTTCCCGTACCTATACTGGTTTAACGTCAGTGGCTGTGCTGTGTTGATTTATTCACCCTACTCTCATTGTACATCTTAAACACCTTGTCAAATGGGTCCATTTGTTGAAATTGAACGAATGACCTCAAATTTTGGCGGATATTTTCAATACGAAGTTAGACATGGGATTTTTTTGGACGCTTAACTACTGTAAGGCACTGATAAAAGAAAAATATTTAAAACAAATCAGTTTGTTAGTTTGTTTGTTATTTTTACACGCCCGTAAATTCCTTATGTTGACTTTTTTTTTCTAATTTATCCCTATTTGTAGCTCAAATAGCGCCAAATTTTTCGGACAAAATTTTTAATATCTCCGGAACCGCTTGACCTACAAATGTGATATTGGTGTTATTTTACTTTGGAAACTGAGTACAATTCGAATATATCATGAAAACAAATTGAATGGGAACTTTAATTTTCTCGTTGATATCCCTATTTATATTCCTTTATGAATGAAAAATTACCAGTATCGCTATCCAGGCGGTGGGTATGAATATTCTAAGGCTGAGTCACTGAATCACTGAAAGAAATCTTAAATTTCATAAAATTTTACGCAGAACAGATAAAAGAAAGTCTTAAAAACATGTTACTATTCTAAAAAAAAAAATTATGTATCCCAAACCGAACCATTTGAATATTGATTTTTCTTCAACTATTCACTGTCATGAATGAAATTCTTGAATTTTTGACATAATTTATATAAAAGAACCCAAAAGGTTACTTTACAGTCAAAAAAAACAAATTCATTACATATCACATGAAATGCAAAATATTTCAACGCAGCGAGGGTCGAGCCATTCAAAGCCGAAGCTCTGAGCTCCACGAACGTTGCTGGCATCAGATGACCCGTCGTGACAAAAGGTGCTGGTTATCGAAATATTGATGTCTAGTTATCGCAATACGAATCGCAAGCAAGTATGATGAGCCGATATTAGGTACCATTCGTACACCACATCAGCGTTATTTCCTCTTGTTTTTCCTTCATTTTTAAAGTCTTTTAAATAATATTTTTCAAATTTCATCAATCTGAGTTTTCAGATTTTTACTAGCAGAATCGACCAAACTGACGTCTTTATCTTCTAAAACAAATTGGTGTAAGGGTTCAAATTCGTTTGTTTCAAAAGGCTCAAAATCGTTGAATTTCATAGAAAATATCATAAAATGCTTCTTTTTTATCAACAGTTGAAAAAATCACATATATTGATTGGAAAAACTCCAAATTTTCATACCCACGTTTCCAATTTCTATTTGCTCTCACCCTTTTCAGAAATTAAGGGTTCATAGTCAGCCTTTTCAGAGGGTGACGTTAAAAAAACAAAATCTCGCGACAATTTTTTTTCTCGATTGGCGAGACTTTGATTTTAGAATTTGCTTAATGAAGTCGATTACAGGGTAGCTGCGATTACACTACTAACGTGTGTTTCTGAATTTAGGGGTGCTTGGCCTGCGGTTACATGGAACTCCATGAGTACGCAGTTTTAACCAAAGCAAATCCAGGTTACTAGTATTTATATGTGATGGCTCACCCTCGAAAATATCAATTTTGATTATTTTCATTTCATCTGTTGCAGCATTTTCAAGCTTTAAAATGACACCTTATTTGTTGAAATTGATTAAGGCGATCAAATTTTACAACAGAAAACCTACTGAAAATTCTTATTATTTTCTTTATTTTTTGCTGCCTATTTTCACCTGTATCTTGAAAAGTTTTCTGTCGCAAAGTCCCCCTTTTCGTGGTGAGTCATCACATATTAAAAACTATTATCGAAGCGGTTTGGATTTTCATTTTAGATGAAGTGGTATGCGGTATCCCAGTGGTATATGGTATATTGGCTTAACAGCTAAAGAATTGATATATGGTTGCAGAATAAAGCAGTTATATACTCCACTTTATATAAGTAAATCAAATTCTTTTTGGTCAAAATTTGCCTTTTATAACGACATTTGCTTTACACATTATAGAAATACCAACAACTACCGCAATAGCTGTTCAGGGACAACAACAAGGTAAGGGTTACAAGTTTGTCTCAATAAAATCCTTATGGTCGAAACAACCTGATGTTTGGGAATTAACTGATATTTATGCATTTCATTATTTGCACTAGAAACAGCAAATGTCTATAATTCTGTCATTTTTGCCATGTCTTGAGATATAAAATGCCCATTTAAATCCGTGCACAGGAGGCGGATAAAAAAGTGTACATTCATTGGTGCTGTTTTCGGTTTGAGGTGAAGTAGTAAAACCTAACTTCAACTAGGTACTTGCTATGTGACTATTATCCTGAGGCCTCAGGCCGAGGGATAATAATCTCATAGCCAGTACCGAGGAATAGTTGCACTATTTCACCGATAAAACCGTGTAGTATTTGTTTTATTACACCTCACTGTGACTCTGGGGATGAGGATGTATAAGAAAGTAGTAAAACTACCAACTGGCAATAGAGCGTACTTCGTGAATATCTATGAGGTGTGATAAGTATACTTGTTTTTCGTATCCACTTCTCTGTGTACCGTTTCGGTCATGACGAACCATTGTCATGTAGTGTGGCAATTTTGCAAATTTATGTTGTGGCATTCTGACAAGTTCTATTTACAATAAAGCGGTTTTCTGCAGCAACTGCGCTCTACAATGCTAATCTGAAGCAATCTTTGTCCTATATCTTGTCCGATCAAAATTCAAACGCCGGTGACCAGGCTTGAAAATTAATGTATACATCTCTGAACGATGATTTCCTTAGAAGGAGGTGTGGGACTCCGAATACATATGTCAGTGGTTCAAGCCCACGATCTACGTCAAGAGAAGAGATCAACGTCGGCCCATGAGCCTCTGCGCCCGATTGGAAAACCCCTTTTGCTTTAATTTTTTTCATCAAACTCTTCCTAAATAGCCCATATATTTTGTTAAATAATATAATTTATCTAAATATAACAGAAATTAACAGATTCCCCCAATTTGGTTTCCAATTTTGCGCCTTGCGCAATACACAATTCTATAAGTATTTTAGACTTCCCCGTAAAATTAAGTCAGACGGGCTGGTGTAGTGGTAGAAATCTCGCTTCACGTGCACGCGTCTCGGGTTCGATTCTCGCTTCGGCCTATTATCTTACATTTTTTTTTCTTCATTTCTTTTCTTTTTATTTCAGTTATATCCAATCATTTTCTTTGACTTTTCACTCTCTATGATGTAATTCTTCCTTTTTTTTTCATTCTTTCTTCTTCTTTTTTTCAGAGCTACTGATAAAATGCTAATTTACGGTAATAACACTTCGCGCGGTAGCAATACCCCGATAGCGAAAAACAGGCATCTTCGGATGATCCGTGTGTGTTTATTAGGAGTACAATTAGGAAACCTGTCATAAAATAATGTTAGGAACATTTATCTCCTTATGGGTATATGTCACAAACCTTAATTGTACTCCGATTACAACCACAGTGAGCTTCTGAAGTTGGCCAATTTTGACAAAAACGCAATGTATTTCAATGGAACAAATTAGCGATATTTGAGTTTCTGTATAAGAGATTGGAAATCCCGAAAAGGCTGTTGGGCCGACGTTGATCTCTTCTCTTATCTACGTCCCCCTTGTTTCCTTGAATCTTTCATACGAATTCTCCACCTTGATGAGTTGCATTATATTAAAGTGTTTTCCTGGTAAGCTAAGTTATAATTTGATTCAATCAGACTCTCAATTTCTTCTGTATGTTACTTTTGTTAGAGAAGTCAAAATATGTATATAACACTTGAACGATTGATTTTTGGATTAAGGGTTTTATACCCAGTGAAAATAGCGGTAGAAAACTGTCTAAAACTTATTATTGAGTAGTACTATATCGTCGTAGCAGAATAAGTGAGGTATCTAGCATTGAAATTTCTTCTTAATTGCCTTATAGGAGCAGTAGCTGCTGGTGTTTCCATAGCTGTCATTTTGTTCTTCATTATTATTTTGTTAGTAATTTGTGTTATCATCTGGTAAGTTTACATGTCGGCAAAATCGGGGCTAGTTTTGACTTTTTTTTTGAAAAAGTATACTTTAGGTCCCATCAAAAACTATACCCTAACCCTAAACCCTAACCCTAAAACTAGCCCTAACCCTACACCCTACACCCTACACCCTACACCCTAACCCTAACCCTAAACTAAACCTAACCCTTACACTTACCCTAAACCCTAACCCTAAAATTCTGGATTGGACCTAAAGTACACTTGGTCCCTTTTGCTTGACTTGCTGACAATCGTATTTTGTGATATTAAAATTGAAGGGGTAGGCGCAATATAGTGCTAACCCTCTTTTTGCACAAGTTACTGGTTTTGATTTGAATGATTTTTTAACTATAAAAGTGAAAAATAGTTTTCGAAAAGTTTATTATGATGAAGTTCATGGGTGAATGAAAATATTTTGACCAAAATTGAAGTCCCAATTGATTTCAATAAAACAAGCCAGTCACTTGAAAAATGAGTGTTAGCACTATATTGCCCCAAGATCTGGTACATTACAATTTCTAACTTTCTAGAAACACTAGATCTACCAAAGATTTTTCTTTTTCAAAATGCCAGATCTAAGAGTACTTGATGTAAGGATTATAAATTCAGTGATTCCAGAAGATGTACAGTGTTTCTAAATGATCTATGGTGCTGAATATGAATTCAGGGGCAATATAGTGCTAAGCCATAGTGTCTGATTTTTAAGCCACCCTTAGACTTTTGAATAGCTTAATCTTAGCCATATAATGATTTTGCTGAAAATAGTATACAATATGGTGATAATGAAACTTAGTCAGAGATGTTTTTCCCAAAATTAATTGAAAAATGATGTATGTAATAACTTGTTTTAAATGCATCTGTTTCAAAACCAGTACAAAGGTGGTCGGAAAATAGGTGTGGGTTAGCACTATATTGCGCCTACCCCTTCAATTGAATTTTGAAGGGTGAAGGTTTTTTCACGTAAACTTTCCGGTTGAAAAGCAAAATAGTGATCCTTAATTTTCTAAAATCATTCACGTAGACGTTTACGTAAAACATGATATATCGCCTATGATTGGTCAAGAGTCACATGACGTCACACGTGAATGGTTACGTGAAAATCTTTAGAAGGGTTTCTAAATGTTTCTATTCTGGAGCAACTATAGAAGATAGATTTTGAAAAATCATAAGGATATCTATTTGAATTTAATCTGTCAAGAAATGAAGCACAAGCGACAAGGCAAACCCGAGTGATGCGGTTGTCAGTAATTGACGGAAAAAGAGACAAAATGATCTGTTCGAAATTCGTTTTGAAAGCGCAAACAATATGATTGGGTAATATCAAATCTTTGCCAAATTTTGCATTTTTATATAGGCCTATTCTTATGCTTAGACTGTAATTAAACATATATATAATGAATGCTGTTTAATGCCAAACAAATGTTCTTCGACATTTATCTCGTATTTTCATTTTGATTTAGGTATAAGCGAAAACAGAAAACAAAAAGTCCATCGGACCGAGTATACGTGACGGTTGAGCAGAACTCTAATGGACTACCACCTGCTACTTCTTCAGAAGGTATATCAAATGCATATGCCAGCACAGATGTCAATGAAACAGAAAACCCTTCACCAAAAGTTGGAAATGTATCACCCATATCTGCTGGTCTTCCAAAGAATAAAAATGACCAAAGTGCACAGTTGTATGCCAGTGTTAATAAAGAGCAATCAGGCAATGAGACTCCGCATCTTGGAAAAGAAACACAATCAGGTCAACCTTACGATTACGCAGATGCTAGTGTAATAGTTCCTCGTGCGCGAATGCCACCAGGCGTTGACAAAGGCAAACAAAAAGCCTCTGAATATGATTACGCAGCTGTAACTAAAGTAGTTCCTCAAGCGCGAATGCCTCCGAGTGTCGACAAAGATCCATCAGTTTCAGATCTAACAGGAAAACCTAAACAATCAAGTCCTGAATATGACTATGCTGTTGTTAGTAAAGTTGTTCCTCGTGTGCGAATGCCCCCAACTGTTGGAAAAGACCCATCCTCTCCTACCGGAAGCCCAACCGGACAATCTAAACAAGCAAACTTTCAATATGACTATGCAGATGCCAGTGAAGTAGTTCCTCATGCACGAATACCACCAGATGTTAACAAAGACAAGCAAACAGGTCCTGAATATGATTACGCAGATGTTACTAAAGTAGTTCCTCGTGCACGAATGCCTCCAGGTGTCGAAAAAGATCCATCAGTTTCAGATCTAACAGGACAATCTAAACAAGCAAGTCCTGAATATGCTTACGCGGATGTTAATGAAGTAGTTCCTCGTACACGAATGCCACCGGGTCATGACAAAGGCACATCGAATCCTGGCGGCAATTTAACTTCACAATCAAACAATCCAGGGCTTGTGTACGATTATGCAGATGTTAGCAAAACTGTTCCAAGCCCAAGAATGCCACCAAAATCACCATCGGCACCTAAAAATGGTCAACCTTCTGCTTCCCCATATGCATACGCTGAAATCAGCAGCGATGAACGAAATGGACGACACCAATCACAGCATCTTTATGCTTATGCCGATCCTCAAAATGTCGGGATAAATAATTCTCAAAATGGACAAACTAATGGCAATGCAACGGAATGGGAAGAAAACACTTTGTATGCAACATCAGCAAAGGATGTTGAAAATAATGGTGTGGGAAGCGGGCCACTTGATACACCGACTCCAAAACTGGACGACAGTGCTAAATCAAAACAGAAGTTAGCAAAGCCGGAGAATAGTAATGAAATAAAACTAGAAAGGCAGGCGGACAACAATAGATCTGAAGGGTGGGCAGAAAACAATTTGTATGCAAAGTCAACAAACGTGGAGAGTGATTCAGCTCCAAAGAAGTATGATGATGGTGTTGATGAGAAAGACGCCGCCAACGGTTGGAAAAAGAATAGTATATACCAATCAGTTTCTGATGGTGTTTGATGTGCAATAATTATGCTATTAGGCCAAAAAAAAAAAGGAACTCTGTCTCAGCTTACTTAAGGTCAAAAACCCTATGCGTTTTTTTTTTTTTTTTTTTTTAGTAAAAGATCGGAAATACCCCCTATTTTTTTGTATTGCATTTTCGACCACTACTTTTTTTTTCGCGGCCGCTTTGCGGCCGTTTATTTAACTTTTTTTTACCAGTAGATGGAAAAAAAGATGAATAAAACTGAAAATCTCTCAAAAACCTATAAAAAAAGAAAGAATGGCGCTAAATTTGGATGTTTAAAAGCTATGCGCGCGGGAAACTGAGACAGACTATTTTTTTTTTTCTTTGGCCTTACCGAATAATAGGTTTAAGCGATAGAAAGTATCTAAAGATTGCATTTTGTAGTGCATGAATTGAGCTCGTAAGATACTCTTTGTTTCATTTGAATCGGTAGCGTATAACAAAAGTTATGTTTTATCAAATATTTGGGTGTATTTTTGTTTGGTCCAATTTCATAATTATTGGTCATAAAATGCACGAATGTTTCTCAATGGAATAAAGATTGCTCTTATTAGAAAATATGTCATATGTCTTATATTTTCATCAAATTTGTTCATTTTTTTCAGCATTGATAAAAGAAAGTATGCACATAGTAAGTTAGTAAACACTGTTACACTTAAATGAGCAGATCAAGGACAATACTCAATAAAATTTCATTTAAGGGGAAATTTACACGAATTATACAATCTTGAAATCGGACCAGAAAATGTCGATCCAAATATTTGACAAATCATAACAAATATTATGTCTCTTTCGTGGACTATAAATTGTCACTTTAACATATTTTCGGATAAAGAATTGACACCTTAACATGTTTTCCGATTATCCGGTAAAGACAAGAATGCAAATGATGATTGGAAAGATTGTAGTAGGTTTTTTCTGGGGCACACTGTTTGTAATTCTCTTCCTTTAAGGGTCGCAATATTATCACGTTGAAATTAATTGTTAATCTAACACCTTGTTATATGATGTCATAAAACTACTATTTGTAAGATGCTCCTGCAAAATGAGAGGAAAGTCGCGATTTTCAAAAATGAGTTTATTACATATTTGAATTCTTCATATTCTCAGCTTCAAAATGATGATATAATTTTTAAAACTTTCACTTTTCCTTTGTCATAAATATATTAATTTATGCGTTCGTGTTCGGCGATTCAGAAAATAAAGAATTGTTAAAAACCGACTCTAACGTATAAACAACTATGTATCATTTAGCATGGTAATGGTTAGGCCTTTATAATTATCAGCCTACATAGAGAAACGCCTAAACGTTTATGAGGGAAAACAATAACATCCATTATTTCTAATTATGCAATACACTTGAAACTTGACACACATAATATTAACACTTATGTGCAATAAATTTCATGTGAATTTTACATTATTCTACAAATATCTTCACAATCTGCAATCGTTTTCACAAAGTTGAAAAAAAGGATGTCATCACTAAAAAACAAGACCCATCATAGTGTATGTTGTACTTTTAGAATCTTTTTTTTTAAATAATCACAAAGTGCGACTTTCCTCTCATTCTGTCTTCTTTATTTGATTTATCCAATTCTTAGGAAAAGAAAAAGATTTAAATATATGCAAATGTTTATAATATTTATTTTACACAGCACAGACAATCATGATAATATTTTCTATGTGGAACTATAGAAAGTTATGCTCACCCAGAGAGTATGATTATTCAGGCAAGTTATTTTTGATTAAAGTCCACAGAAACAGGGTCTGGGTCTGTAATATTTTAAGCCTGTCATTTTCGGGCAATTTTGTACCCGGGTACCCGAGCAGTGGCGTAACCAGATTTTTTTGAAATGCGGGGGAAAGACGGGACAGACATGTTTCAAGGGGGGCGAGAACAATGCAAATATAGGAGTTCCCCATATACCCATGTACAAAGTCAAATTTCATTTTGGGGCGAGGGTTTCGTCAGGGGGGGGGGGGGCTCCCCCCTCTGGTTACGCCACTGTACCCGAGGTACATATCGGGTTCCCGAAATAGCAATGAAAAATGCGAGTGGCAGTGTAACTTTACCTTTGAATATCGGTCACGAAATAAACACATTGTTATAACATACTAGTATGTTACGTGTTTACTTGTTCTAAGCTTTTTGTTTTAAATATTAAGAAGATGATTAAATAATAATTTCAACACAGTAGGCAATCGGGACGAGACCCGAGGAAGGGTGAAACTGGCCATGGGCGTATAACATCAAAATTTTGGTATGAACTTGGAGAAAACACTCCAGTGCATGTCTCCATGGAGTCTGCAGTAACTTGCAAAT
>JXSR01S000869.1:117733-133194 GCA_000969725.1 Ophiothrix spiculata | reverse complement strand
TATTTTTGTCCCCATATTGGGCTATTAACAAGCTTAAAATTCAAAATGGCGCCTGTACTAAGATCCAAAATGGCCGCCAAATTATGCTTTAATGTACTAAAAAAGGGTTTTTATTTTTAAAAACAACTTTAAAATAGGATCAAACAAACTGTATGTTTAAAATGTTTGATAGCAAATAACTATGAGAGTTGCAACTGATGTATTTGTCCGTACATTAGGCTATTAACAAGCTGAAAATTCAGAATGGCACCTATACTGAGATCCAATATGGCCGCCAAAATATGTTTTTAATGCGCTTAAATGGGTTAATTGACTTTAAAGCAGCATCAAACATGTATATGTTCAAATTATTTGATTGCAAATGACTTTGAGAGTTACAACAGATATATTTGTCCCCAAATAAGCTGTTAACAAGCTTAAAATTCAAAATAATGCCTGTACTGAGATCCAAAATGGCTGCCAAAACATGTTTTTAATGCGCTAAAATGCGTTAATGGACTTTAAAACAGCATCAAGCACACTCCATGTTCAAAATATTTGATAGCAAATGACTTTGAGAGTTACAACAGATATATTTGTCCCCAACATAGGCTGTTAACAAGCTTAAAATTCAAAATAATGCCTGTACTGAGATCCAATATGGCCGCCAAAATATGTTTTAGTGCGTTAAAAATGGGTTAAAGGACTTTAAAACAGTATCAAACATCACTCCATGTTCAAAATATTTGATAGCAACTGATTTTGAGAGTTACAAGAGATATATCTGTCCCCAAATCGGCGATCACCCCCCTCCCCCCCCCACCCCCCTTAGGAAGACAAATGTTAATAATGCACTAGTCTGGCCTAAATACCGAGTAAAAATGATTTTGTGTTGAAAGAAATGGCTAAAAAGTACATTTTGAAAATCATAGAGGACTTGTATTTCTTGTCACTGAGCACTGTCAAAACATTAAATGAACGCATCAAACAGTGGCTTGGATCGGTTAGAGCACGTGACTCATTATACAGGGATTGGGTTCCGGTGTAGTAGGAGTGTTAGTCCCCCGTTCTTATTGTCCGGGTTGTAGAGTAAAGTTTAGGCTAACAGCTCTCACACAACATTAGTTTCACATTTTATTCTGTTATGGTGTACGGAAGGCAGGATTAGATTCTATGGGGACTAAGATTACTTTTACACCGGGTTTGAGCCTTTGTCAGCCAACATGTCTTTGTTTCGTTGGGTAAAAAACTTTACTCTAATTGAACCGTGGTTCGGAATTCACGTTAAGCCGTTGGTTCCCTGTGCGATTGCTACTTTTGCATACAGATGAGTTTATGAAATAAATGAAAGATACAATTTAGGGAGAAAACGGTTTTCCGATACCATCCACGTTACTTGTTCAGGGTAATAATGCAAGAAAAATGTAACGTCAACGCGTCACCTGAATCTTGTACAAATGGTATTTTGAATTTCAAAATATGTTTCAATATGGAAATATGAATGTTGTACTCTGGAAAGCAGAAAGCAGAACTAATTTTGATGCAATAAAACATAAGTAAGGGAACAAATCTAACATAACAAAAATTTAAAAAATCAAACTTCAGCACTTTATAATGTCAATTTCATAATTGTAGTTAACAAAATAATGCCTTTCTGTTTAATTCTCATGTAAGAAACGCGGAAATAACAAATAAGTACTTACACTCACGATTATTTTGTGTCCACTCACCCTAGTGATGTTACCTAAGGTCCATAGCACCCATCTAGGTAGGACACATTTAAATAATTTCTCGTTGCAGGCAAACCTGTTATAGGTAAAACATGCGCCAAGTGAAGACATACAGAAACCTGTTAATTTGTACCAATTACCACGAGTAGATCGGTATTTTAAGGGGGAAGGGCTCCAAGTAAGAGAAGAGATCAACGTCGGCCCAACAGCCTTTTCGGGATTTCCAATCTCTTATACAGAAACTCAAATATCGCTAATTTGTTCCATTGAAATACATTGCGTTTTTGTCAAAATTGGCCAACTTCAGAAGCTCACTGTGGTTGTAATCGGAGTACAATTAAGGTTTGTGACATATACCCATAAGGAGATAAATGTTCCTAACATTATTTTATGACAGGTTTCCTAATTGTACTCCTAATAAACACACACGGATCATCCGAAGATGCCTGTTTTTCGCTATCGGGGTATTGCTACCGCGCGAAGTGTTATAATACCGTAAATTAGCATTTTATCAGTAGCTCTGAAAAAAAAAATGGGAAAAAAAAGAAGAATTACATCATAGAGAGTGAAAAGTCAAAGAAAATGATTGGATATAACTGAAATAAAAAGAAAAGTAATGAAGAAAAAAATGAAAGATAATAGGCCGAAGCAAGAATCGAACCCGAGACGCGTGCACGTGAAGCGAGAATTCTACCATTACACCACCGCGTTTAACTGATAATTTCGAAGAAGTCTAAAATACTTATAGAATTGTGTATTGCGCAAGGCGCAAAATTGGAAACCAAATTGGGGAAATCTGTTAATTTCTGTTATATTTAGATAAAATATATTATTTAACAAAATATACGGGCTATTTAGGAAGAGTTTGATGAAAACAAGAATAGTCTTTAAAAAAGACATACATCGCTTGTAGATGTCTGTTATAAAAAAAAGGCACTATAGCACATAGTCAGTTTGTAACGACCACGATATTTTTTTAATTAGGCCAAAGAAGAAAACAATGGTCCGTCTCAGCTTCCCGTGCGCATAGCTTTTAAAAATCCAAATTAGCGCATTCCTGGTTGTTGTTGTTGTTGTTTTTTTTTCGTGATGTTCAGTTTTTTTCATCTTTTTTTTCCTACTACTGGGAAAAGATAATAAATAAACGGCCGCGAAAAAAAATTAGTGGCTTAAAAATGCAATTAAAAAAAAAAATAGGGGGTATAAGTTTCGCATCCGCGTAGCTCTTTTTTACGCATAGCTCTTTTTTTTGGCCTTATTAGAGGCTTGAAGGGCTGTGGTCACTGTACTGCATATAATTATCCCTATTTTCACTCTGAAGTTGAACTATTAGTAAATATCCATGTGAGGAGGAAGGAAAGAAAGACAAAACGATATAGTTGGTGTGACCTAATGACCTTCAGGTCAGAATGAATTGTTGGGTTAATGTGATATGCCTTTATGATGTGGATTGGCTGATATGGATTCAATTTAGCAGTTTATCGTACGGCTTAGATTTAGATAAGCCTATATAAATGTTATTTTGGGGTTTTCAACCATTGCATGATCTTTTTATTTAGGGATTGGAATTTCGTAGGCCCACTAAGTGGGATTAGTATATTTCGGAATTGTTTTGTTTTTAAAAATTGATGAAAGATGAAATTCACGCTTGAAACTTACTGTAAATTTAGTCTTTTCTTGGCAGATTTATTTGTTTTAATCAAAAGTTTTTATCAATAATTTAATGTGGCTATTATCATTATGAAATGTGTTTATATTTGATAGTAACTTAAACATTTTTCTGAGACTAAAGCATGTCATCGACTTGAATCAAGACAAGTATGTGAAACACTGGCTTTTCATAAAAACGGCTATTGGAAAATTTTTATAGGGATTTTTCCGTAACTAGTATAATGTCTTACGAACATGACGAACGAATTGTCCCAATTAATATACAAATCAAACTACTCGGGAGTAGTGCTTTTTCAGGACTATTCTTGTTTATGTTAAAATCATTGAGGCGTTGTCATGTTTGATTACGCTTTTATAAAGAGTAACCTATTAGGTCAGGGTCGAATAAAACTGAATAAATAAAAGGCCAAACGAAACGTCTGTTTATATAGCATGTAAATAGACCTATACACGATTCTGCAGACCGTATTTCTACGCTTCTTTTTGTGTCTTTTCTGACGTAAAATTTAAAAGTCTAGTATTTGTGTATACAAATATGATTTGAGAAAAATATCTTCGTCCGCAATAAGACATGCATTACTCAAATCAATAGAAAATTTGGAACTATATGTTAGAGCGAATTTATACACTTACAAATAGCTGGTTATTACGCATCAAATAGTTCGTCCGGAAATGGTATACGTTATACAATGAATTGAGGTCAATGTATTTTCAAACAACCATTAGTATTGGACAACTCTATGTTATACATATTTTGTTTTATCCAAAATTTGCTCTAAATGTCCAATTTGAATTTTATATTCTTATTATTTAATATTCATCGTGAAAACTGGTGTTTCTTAAGATTAAATACTGTCAGGCTATGCTTTGTTTAACCAATTTTAAGACATTAAATGTTAAAGCAAAACTGCTTCTGAAGGGAGGCCTTTTCGCGAACACATTTGCAAACAAAGTCACAGTTGATAACGTCTCATTGACATGTGTATTCTAGTTATGAGTCAATCTATTGTTCGTATACGGTTGTGTAACTAGAATGTAAAGTCCAAATTTGTATTCAATTACGCAGCAAGCAGGAATTGTGTAATGACTATGGGATTTATTTCAATTCGATCTTAGACATCTGCGATGAAAAATTAAAGCAAAATGGGTTTTCAAATCGGGCGCAGAGGCTCATGGGCCGACGTTGATCTCTTCTCTTGCTTCAAGTGTACACATTTTGTCCGATTAATACTTACATGAAGGATCAGTCGGCATGCATAAAGCCTCACTGTAGGTGAAGACACACAGAAGCACAAAGCAGGTCACAAAAAAGTATTTCATTGTAAGATGATGTCACTTTTTTCAACTATTCCACAAAATTTGTAGGAGGTACCTGATGTATTCGGCGCTTGAGTTTCCAAATCAAATGGTAATGATCCGTCTAATATAATCATCATCTATAATGTCGATTAGTATAATGTCTGCATTAACACCATAACAAAAACATTTTTAATTTTAAATTTGCGAAAATTGACAATGTTTTTAATACTGCGTGATTATAAATTGATTAAATCATTGGTTTACATTGGTCCAGGTGTCCGAAAAAATAAAACCTCTCATTAAACATCTAAGAACAAGTAAAAAAGAGATCGATTTTCTGATATTCATATCACAACAATTATATTTAGATGGTTTAGGTGTCCGAAATAATAAAACATCTGATCATTAAACATCTGATAGCAAGTAAAAAGAGATCAATTTTCGGATATTCATATCACAATAATTATGAGTACAAAAAAACCCGCATATATATTCCAAATGTGTAAAGGGTATTCACCCCGTAAAAGTTCCGTACACTTCAAGGATCTTTTTTGGAACAATATCCGTAATGATATTCCGTAATATTACCTTTTTCCCGTAACAAATTACCAACCCGTACAATAACGGGAAAGAAGAAAAAGTTCCGGAAAATTTGCTGTCGGCGTTTTTCCCGTAATTTTACGGATTTTTTTAACAGTATAGCCTTAGGTAGAAGGTGAATGTTTATTCATATGTTGTGTAGTTTTGCTTAATTGATGAATATCTGGAAAGTTTCAAATATATATCCGCTTCCATTTGTATTTTACAGCAACTTAACCTTACCTGTTATAGGTTTTTAAAGTCAAGAATCTCTTTACTTAAAGGGAAAGCTACCTGAATCTGCTGTCAACCCACGGTGTACTATAGTTGAAAGAATGTAGGCTGCACCCAAGTTTTTACCAAATTATTAAATCTAATTACTATGAAATCTAGAAATTTGGGACCAAGTGTACTTTAGGTCCCATCCAGAATTGTAGGGTTATAGGGTTAGGGTTTACGGTTATTGTTAGGGTTAGGTTTAATTTAGGGTTAGGGTTAGGGTTAAGGTAAGGGTGTAGGGTTAGTGATAGGGTGTAGGGTTAGGGTTAGGGTGTAGGGTTAGGGTTAGGGTGTAGGGTTAGTATACTTTTTCCAAAATTTGAATCATTTCTCACCAATTGTGTAAGGTTTATACTTTAATTTAACCCTAAAAGAGCCGGGGGGGGGGCGGAATCCGCCCCCCCCTCCGGAATTTTTTTTATACCTCCGCCGGTTGTTATTTTTTCGCGCTGAAACTTCTTGACTTTTTTCCTTAAAGCCTTGCGCTTCTTTTAAGACCATTTTTGTGAAAATCGGACCTAGGGTTAGGATTTGGCGTTCCGTAATGGCACGCTGGGTCAACCGAAAAACTGACCAAAAACTGATTTTCAATGCAAATTACATACAAATCGTGTTTTTTGTTATTATGATACACTTCCACTATGTTTTATTGTATTTATGTGATTTATTTAGAGTAAGAACATGCCTAAGTATACTTTGACACACATTATTGATAAAAATTGCAACTTTTGCTCGAAAAAATTGCGAAAAACCACGATTTTGGCGATTTTTGGTGATTTTCGCGTTTTTGACGCAACGTCACTTATGACGTCACTGTGACGTCATGCAAGGTCCGATTTCAATTTTTTAGGTACCAATGGACTCGTGAGGGTCCTAGCTATCCACCAGTACCCTGATGTTTCGTCAATCGGTTTCCGAGATCGGAGGGGGGGGGGGGGCGGAATCCCCCCCCCCGGCTGTGAGATGGGTCGAAAAAGCCCGGCTCTTTAAGGGTTAACAGGTTGTTGTAATAAAATACTTGGTGCAGGTAGGTAAAAGGTAAAAAGCAGCCTCCTCTACAGACTTCATTGTGTTCAGTGTTATACATTCATTATGTACCTATTAACATGTCTGTGAGTGAGACATCAGATGGTTCTCATACAGAGGGCTATCACAATATTAGGCCATGAACTTATTGAACGCCCCTCGTATATTGGTCAAGCCAAATAACGGACGAGACGCAGTTGAGTCCGTTATTACTCCAACTCATAGCGAGACCAATGGCGAATTACTTAAATTTTGTCTTTTCTATGTTCTAACAATCGTTTGCCCTATATCACTTTACCCATTTACAGTTAACATAAGCCTTAACATTAAATTTTGAAGCTGGGAAAATTTCAAATGTGAAAATCTGAAATTGAAAACTTTAAACTCATAATCTGAAATTGAAAATTTGAAACTCAAAATTTGAACTCTGAATTTTTGAAACTCAAAATTTTGAAACTTTAAATTTTGAAACTCAAACATTTGAAAAAAATCGATAATTTAAAACTAGAATATTTGAAACTCGAAAATTAGACACTCAGAAATTTGAAACTCGATAATTTGAAACTAGATTATTTGAAACTCGAAAATTTGACACTCAAAAATTAAAAAATTAAATTATTTAAAACTAGAGAATTGGAAACTCAAATATTTGAAACTCGAAAATGTGAAACTCGAAAAGTAGGAATTCTTAAGATCAGACTTAAAAGATTTGAATTCGAAAACTGTTAAAATCCAACCTTGAAAATTGAAACTTGAAACTCGAAATTTTGAAACTCAAAATTTAAAAATCGAGAATTTGCAAATCAATATTTTAAATAAATTATCGGATATTAAAAGTTACAAAACATTACATTACATAACATTACATTACATTACATTACATTACATTACATTACATTACATTACATTACATTACATTACATTACATTACATTATACATTATTACATTTACAGTAATCCATGAGCTGAAAAAGGTCCCCACGCACCCCAACCCCCAAGACTGTCCGCAAGGTATTATTCCGGGGACCATTCTGAATGATATTTTACATGTTAGCATTACATCAGTAGGAATGCATCCAAGGTGGTTGTCTTTTACAAAATGGTCGCCGTTTTGAATTATTTTTTGCTTTTATGTTACAGGGTGTCAACAAATGATTTATACCGGGGATTCCTGTGGAAAATTATAGAGATTATGTCAATACGTGTTTATAAGGTATGCTATTATTTGCACTTAAGTTTTTTGATTCAATTCATATGTTAAAACACTTCTTAGGCTTTCACTTTGGAACTCTTTATGTATTGTTTGGTATCATTTTCAAGGTAAGGACCTCTTTTATCCATTGATAACAGATAACAAAATGAACACAGTCGAATGTGGAATGACGTCACAGTGATGTCATAAATTCAGCGTACTTTCACAAACTTTGATGAAATAGAAAAAACTACATAGATATATGACAAAAATCATTGTTTGTTATACAATCCTGTACTCAGATTTCGGTCGGACGCGCGGTCGGGGATTTCGACAACCATCCGTTATGTAAACCTGACAGCTACCCATCTGTAAACCGCTTTATCTTAAACAACCATGTTGTGGACTGTTTTTCATATTTTACAATGTAAATTGCACTTTAAAAACACATTTTAGTGACCGATAGGTAAACAAAAATTTTGTCTTTTATGCAAAATGCAACGATGAATATAAACCATTTTTCTAATTAATGTGGGCCTTTGGTAAACCTGTTAGGCTAAAAATGCTACCCCGTTCTTGACCGCGCGTCCGTATACCCACCTTTCCACTGGGTACCCCCATTCCAAACCCAAAACGCGTCAGTCATTCGGTTCATTCTTTATTCATTCTATGGTTACATAACCACCGGAATCTACATGTTTCTTATTACATTACACCAATAACATCTCGTTATTTCACACCTGTACTTGTCGGAACCTGCATGTTTCTCCCAGGGTATAGAAAAAAACACACCTTTCTGGGAATTGTTATTGTGCTGATGAGAATTGTCTGTGAGATTTATGAAAAAATGCACGAATAGCTCTAAAAACTTGCTTGTTTTTGACAGTGATTTGACGTTCACCGCCAAATTTATTTTTATTTCATTGATCAATATTGCCAGAAAAATCATCTGTCGTCATAAGTTATCGTGATTCTTTTATTGTTATTTGACTTTATATTATTATTATTTCTTTTAAGCTTGCTGATTTTTTCTGGGACTTCAACCTTTTTCTGGGAACGGCGCGGCCGCGTTAGCGGTTTCTCCTTTCATAGCAACAATAACACCAAGGTATTCCACACCTAAAATTGAGTATTTCTTTTCACTGGTGCATACCTGTCAACATTTTCAAATCTGATGCGGGAGACTTTTGTTGGCCCAAAAGTTACTCCCTTTGTTACGTAGATTTTGAAAACTGTGACGCAAAATAGGGGGATCACATGCGCAGAGACGACTCATAACGATGTAACTTTTCTTCAATTTCTGAAGAAAATTTAGCGCGTACACCGTCTATAATACACGCTAACAGGACACCCCGGTAGCTTTTTTTTTTCAAAGCGGGGAATAGCGAGAGATTTTTTTTCAAAGAGGGAGAGAGCGGGAGTATTTTTATCAAAACGGGAGATATGGCTACCCGATCGGGAGATTGGGAGGGCTACCTAAAAGCGGGAGACTCCCGCCTAAATCGGGAGACTTGATTGACAGGTATGCTGGTGAATGACATTTTATTCATGATGTGACAAGTACATACTGCACAAGATATGGACCGATATTTTGTCACCACTAAAATGCGAAACACGTCGGTTTCGACATGTGTCATTTTTCGATATGACGAATCACATATGATAGATAAACGTTCTCAAGCGAAATAATATAAATTAAGTAACAGTTATTTATTTCATTTTGCTAGAAAAACGGGAGGTCCAAGGTTGCAAATGTTTTACTTCGTGAACTAAGTAGATAATTTATCAAATTCAATTCGCTGGAAATAATTCGTGAATTTAAACCGAAGGCTATTATATAAACTAACGCTTCGATGTCAACCGGTTTTTTTTCTTCAAATTTGGCCCCACGACGGAAATAATAAACAGTTGCGCAAGGATCATCTCTTGAAATAAGTAATATTGTAAAATTTAAATTGCTTTTATAAAATCTTCAAAACTGAATTTTATCCAGAAAAAGATTCAAAAATTCTCTTAAGGTAGACAATTGTCTACCTCTTTCTGGTCAAAGGTACAATTGTCTACCCTAAATGAATTGTTTTCTGGAAAAAGTTTAGTTTTTAAGATTTTATTAAAGCAGTTTAGATTTGATAGTAGTTAAAAACTGTCCTTTTGATTTCCAGAATGAAACAGTAGCTTATTTTGCCTGGAAAGCAGGTAATTTTTATTACATGCACGCCAACATAAATACAAAAATACTAGAAACATAGCAGTTACCGAACATATTCTGCATCTACGCCACCATTCCATGTAATGCTTGTATTAGTATGCATAATGTGTATGTTGATCAACAATTCTCCATAACTACACATAATTGTTTATATAATGAAACATATTAAGCGTACAGCTCCCTGCATATCTATATTATGACTTTTAATTTTTGATAAAAAGCAACGGAATTAGAGTAAAAATGGACTCGATCTACTAAGATGTGTGTAAAGGGTTGCATTACACTATGTATATCTCATACATTAGTTATATTAAAGATGCACGTAGTAGTACGGATATAGTAAATTGACACGGGATGTGCTCTATTCGACTCAACAGTTATCAGGCTGTTTCACAGGAACAGCAGATGTTATTTTAGACACATCATTTATTCTGCATCATTTATTGACACTTTTGTTGTCAAAAGCTAAATTGCTTCATGTAATTACTTAGCTGTGGTGGATTATATGCCAGAAACTAACCTCTGTTACCGACTCCAATCATAGATGACATGGTAACGATACCAGATGGACGTCTTTGTTTAATGACAGGATTAATACATTCCAAACCTCAATATTATGGATATCAATATTTGGATTCTACTGTCTTTAGGTTACATCACCTGTGTAAAGTTTTGTCAAGGTATGTGATTGATTGAATGGTTGGTTGATTGATTGATTGATTGATTGATTGATTGATTGATTGATTGATTGATTGATTGATTGATTGATTGATTGATTGATTGATTGGTTGATTGATCATTTGGTCCAATACTGTTTATAGCTTGGTCACAATAATCGTACGAACAGCTAACGAGCAGTGTTAATTCCATCTAATATGACCACGCGACGCCCTCGCTACTCGCTTTACTCGCTGCTCGTGGTCCTTTTAAACGGACTTAACACTGCTCGTAAGCTGTTCGTACGACTATTGTGACCAAGCTCTTAATCTCTTGTCATACGTATAACGTCAGTTTTGTGTTGTTTGGGCTTATTTCAAACAAAGATCATTTTCCGTTTCCTGTATGAACACAATGCTTAATTTTATGCACGTTATTTTACACAGATGGCATTATATTTTACATTGCCAAAGTGACTCGAACCGACATTTTTTAAAACACGGTTCTTGTTTATTTTGTTGATTTTGACAGCTGCTCTTGTTCACAAACATATTAAGTAATTATATTTCTGAAAACATGTTTCATCTGTTAAGTGAAGCCATAGGTTTAAACACGGCAAACGAAACTTTAATTCTGATTACTTTTTCCTTTAAATAAGGAAAAATATTTTATATATCAAGTCAAATATAATTTAGCTTTAAACAATCCTTCATATCATACGTTAATGTTCTGCTAAAACTAAACATTGAGTACAAAAAGATGTTGATCAATTCGTTAATGTCTTTGTGAAAGAGACCTTAGGACGTCAAACCAAATGATGTTGGGCAATCATTACTGATGGCACAACAGTGATGAATTTAAGTATCCAAGATTGCTGTTTTCGTTTGTGTGGATAGTGAAATGGTCTTGCAAACGAAGTGTAATAAAAAATGGGAGATAATGATCAAACATCCAAACTGAAATGTACAGGATTTAGTCTTCAAACATCAAAAGTTATTCGTTTTTTTCTTATTTGAACTGCTTGTTAGCAAAAGATTTTTACAGATATGGAATCAAGCAGTCATTGCACAACTTATTTTATTTACAATTTACAAAATTCACCATATATTTTTGGTATCACATATCTGTTCTTTTTTTCTGCTATGGAAAGACAATGGTCTATTTTACCAATATTTCAAAACATTTTTACAGAATGTATTATAGTTTTTGAAATGGAGGCATATTCATAAGTGTAAACTTCTTTTCGATTACCCTGTATAAGGTAATGAATACAATTCAGGCCTTCTCAAATAGCGGCCCGCAGGCCAAATCCGACCCGCGAACTTCTTTTAATTGGCCCTTCGATCACCTCAAGAATACAGAAGTATATAGGAAAAGCATTGAAAAAGGTCTTAATTTGGCCCTCCAAGATGTACTAGTATTTCCGAATTGGCATTTGCCCTTAATGGTCCGCCAACAAATTTAATTGAGAACCCCTGGATACCTAGTTGCGCTGCGAAAGATATCCTTTGGGTATAAATTTCAGATCAAAAGTTTCCCATCACTCTTTTGATGTAACAAAATTAAAAATTGGGAAATGCTCTTATAAACATTTACCAGGTGACCCCTGAATGACCGTTTTACAATTATTTGGTATAACTCAAGAATCGATCATCGGAGATAGGAAACAACTGTACATTTTCATCATCCTTGTGACAAGGGGAACACATTGACATGATTTTGAACACGACTTGACCAACTTTGAAATTTGAGTAATGGCGGTCATTTTGAATTTTCGCGTTTCCTGAAAAACCTTCAAGAGTAGACTTTTTGGCACTCATCGGATTTGGATTAAGCACCCTTTAAATTGACTAGAGTCCATCAAAGAACACATTGTATATGTAAGAAAACAAGGTCCCTCTAAACTCCCAGTGGAGCCTACCTGGGGTATTGCTAATGACTTCAGCAACAACTATCAAGGCGACATGAGATATTATGAATGTATGATATTTTATGGCCAATATTATTTGTTAAGATTTATATTGTAATGTTTTATATGTTTAAGTATGTTTTGTGTATTTATCCAGGCATGTTTACATGTGACAAACAGCCCTGCCGTAATGGCGGTGCTTGTTTACAAGGTACAGGCGGTAGTTACACGTGTTTATGTACTAAAAACTACCGTGGCGACAATTGTGACATTTATGTTGGTCCTACAGAAGGGTTCAGTAAGTAACAATGTATGTGCCCTAAACTCTTCCACTCTATCCAATAGAATGGTTTGGACAAGCCTTTCTCTCATTCAACCATGAATGCATGGCTTGATGTACTCAACCCAAGTCCTTTGTACACAAACCTTGGAATATCTAAGACGTCCATCTTTTATACCTATTCCTTCACTTTAATCATGGAAATAGTTTGACATGTATTTCTCTCTACTATTCGTACCATGGAATTCTTTACGTGTCCCATCCTAACCCTTTATACGTTAAAAAAAGCGGATTAACCGCTACGCGTATTTTGCCTACTCCTTCTCTCTAACCATAGAACGAGTATAACGATGACTTTCTCCTTTATCCCAACCATGGATGGCTTTCGAACCATCAAACCCTACAACGCCCTGGAAGGTTAATATCTAGAACCGTTTTTCGCGGTGTTTTATGTTATATTTTAGACAATTTTTGTCATGTTGAAGTAACTTCCGGTTTCAGTACCGAAATATACCGACGGACGGATTTTTCATGTTTTATTTTTTCACGAACAAACTAAAGCATCAAAATAAATGTTTAAAAAATGACTTAATTTAGTTTGTAGAGCTTTAAACTAAATAATTCATCCATAATAAGTTTAACAAATTATGCCACTTTACAAAGGTTGATTTTTATTTCCTTTCACCTTAGTGGCATAGTTTCGCCATTTTCTTTATTTTTGTAAGGCAAATTTATCCCTATAAATGTCAATTCAAGCCCTCAAAATAATGTTGCAACGAGGACATTCTGAGAATTTGGCCCCTTTTATATGCATGTCGCTTCGTTTATTTTCGACTAGATTCCATGCGGTCTTATCGTGAAGATTCGTATAAGATCCGTGTGCAAAAACTGTAATCATGTAATTATATTCACCAAGGTTGACGCCTTTTCTTTAACACAATTTTTTTAAGTTCAGTGATTTTAACATCGTGCTAGCTTCTGATAGCCTCAGCTGCAAAGAGTCTATGGTGAAAAGTGACTCCTTCATAATGCATTTTCGCATCATTAAATATGAATAGTATTACACCGGGTAATGGGGTGCGACAACATATTCAGAATTGACTATAAATGATTGTATTGTATTATAAAATCATGATACAATGGGTGCAGTTGATATTCAGCCCATATAGTGAAGACTTGAAAGTGCGAGGTCCCCGATGGGCCCCGGGCACTCCCAGGGCAAGGGTCACTAGTCAATTGAAAAATATTGGGTAAATTAGCACATCTAGGGAAATAAAGGGAGAAGCTTCCAGGGCGGTGTAATCAAACCCTTTGTACTCAAACCGTAAAATATCTGAGACGTGCCTCTCGCCTACTTCACTTTAATTATGGAATGGCTTTGACATGTCGTTCTCCTTTATTCAAATCATCGATAGCTTTACGTGCCCTACCCAAACCCTTTATACAAAAACAGTGGAATATTCGAGACTTGTCTTTTGACTACTTCTTCACTCTAACTATAGCATTCTATGCCTCCTTCATTTCAACCATGAATGGCTAGACTCCACCCAAACCTTTTGAACAAAAACCGTGGAATACTTTTCCTTCATTTTAATCATGGGATGAGTTTGACATGCCTTTCTCCTTTATTCCGACCATGGAGGTCTTTACATGTCCCATCCAAACCCTTTGTATTCAAACCGTGGAACATCTGAGACGTGCCTCTTGCCTACTCCATTTTAACCATGGAATAGTTTTGACATGGCTATCTCCTTTATTTGAACCATGAATAGCTTAACGTGTCCCACAAAGACCCTAAATACTCAAACTATGGAATATCCAAGACGTGGCTCTTTCTTACTCCGCCACTTTTACCATGGAATGTGTTTGACATGCATTTCTCCTTTATTCCAACAATTGATAGCTTTACGTTTCCCACAAAAACCCTAAGTACTCAAACTATGGAATATCCATGACGTACCTCTTGCCTACTCCGCCACTTTAACCATGGAATGAATTTAACATACCTTTCTCCTTTATTCCAATCCAGCCATGGATGAATTTACGTGCCCACTCAAACCCTTAATGCACAAACCTTTGAATGTCCGAGACGTGTCTTTTGCCTACTCCTGCACTGGGTGGTCATTTTAATAACCCTAAATGAAGTCAAATGTGGTTACTTTGACCCACTCAGAGTCATTACTTATTGAGTAAAAATGACCATCGAAAATAGTCATTTTGAAATGACCCCGGAATGTAGTCATACCCTCACTTATGTAACTATGTTCCGGGGTCATTTTTGACCAACAAATAGTTATTTTTAAAAGAAGCCATTTCGAAAAATAACCACGAATGTACTCATTTTCAACTGCAATTTGGGTCTAATTTTTGACTAGACCTCCGGGGTCAAATTTGACCCCTATGGGTTTGGTGCATTACGAGTGGGTCAAAAGTGACTACAATCTGGTCATTATTGACTACCTATTTTTAAGTGTGTAGAATGAGTTTGATATGCCATCTCCTTTATTCCAACCATTGATTGCGTTACATGCCCTAACCAAACCATTTGTTATCAAACTGTTGAATATCTGAGTAATGCCTTTTGCCTACTCCTTCATAGAATGAGTTTGATATGTCTTACCCATTTAACCCTCGTCTTCCTGAGCCTTTTT
>JXSR01S000869.1:94934-108117 GCA_000969725.1 Ophiothrix spiculata | reverse complement strand
ATTTTAACGAAAATATTGGATGATTTTATCTAAACAAGGCTATTTTGTCTGATGTAACAGGTGCGCAAAGACTTTTGACCGGGAGTGTATATGGCCTGAGGTAGAAAGAGATGAGGTGTGCAGTCTTTAGTAAAATGATATGTAGATCAACTCAATTGATTAATACTTGGAAAATTTCATGTAAATATCTCCTTTCGTTATAATTTTGCAGAAACTTGCCAGTTGTAGTTCAACTCAATTGATGAATACTTGGAAAGTTTCATGTAAATATCTCCTTTCGTTATATTTTTTCAGAAACTTGGCAGTTAAAGATTTCTGAGATTTGTTTTTTTATCTGAAGAAACGATATAACTGACATGCAAGTCAACAAAGAAAGGCTGTAAAGACTTAAAATGTCAAGGAAAAGATGGATATAAGACTTTTTGGTATTATAAAAGACGGTTATTTTATAGATTTTTAATGCTTAATTCTACACTTTAGAAACCTCCAACAGGCTAGTTTTAAAATAAAAACGAAGATATTTACTTTAAACCTTTAGATATTCATCAATTGAGTTGATTTACTTTATTATCATTATTTATTAAGAAAAAATGCATAGCTCATTTCCTTCCACCTCAGGCCACAAACTTATTGATCACTCCTCGTAATTGAATACTAAAAGGGGAATAATGTTGTAGTCCCCGAAAACATGTAATAAACGGAAGCTATTACTTGATAAATGCAATCAAAATTGTGTGTTAGAAGAAATATGAATGTTGCATGATTGGATAATTAAGAAATGTAGTCAGGAGTACAAAATATAAACAACATCCTTGAATATCTAAATCTAATATATAACTCAACAATATTCTACAAATAAACACAGTTTACGTTAACCTAGTTTTATTCAAAGTGTTAATAGAATAAATTAATCAATTTGGGAATTGCTCACAAATACATGGATATGTTGGTTTTTTTTTTCAAAATATTGATTAAAAAACTGAAAACATTGAATTTTTCGTCTCGTCAGAATATAATGTCAGCCTAATTAGTCAAGATATACATAGTGAGAATTACGTAAAATTTTGGCGTGAAAGTGAAAGGGGATAAATTGTTGAAACCGCGCCGAATCGAAAAGAAAAGGGACGAAAAGGTGTATTCTAAGAGGAGGAAAAGAAAGAGTTAAAAAAGACAGGAAAGTTATCATATTAAAACATTTTAATTTATATTTTCCAGGCTTCGGTATTCATCGCAATAAACCAGAAGAATTGTATTGTCGAAGCAACTTAAATTTACTGTATGCAATCGTCTAATGTCTGTATTTTGTTTTGCAATTAATTTCATGTTGAGTGTTACTTGATGCGTTCATTACATTTCAAATTGTCTATTATAATGCTGTTCAATGTGAATCAAATTCAACGTTTGGTTGAATTAAGACTGACATTGAAAATTAAGACTCCATCATTGTACTGTAGATAGTCTGCATAAAATAAGTCAGAATATATTTCTCAATATTGGCTACTGGAAATAAATATTGGTCTTATTTTTGTGTCCTCCTGTCTATACGCCTTAAACCAAATGTTGTGTTGTCAAGCAAATTCCGTCATTCCAATGTTTTCTGTAACATTTTGGGATTTTACTATCAGTTAATTAGGATTTTACTATCAGTTTAACAAATCGTTTTCTTTCTTAAAAACTCAGAATTCTTATAATGCAGGAACTTTTAACATTACAGTTTTTTTACTACTCAACAATTAATATGTACCTGAGCATTCCATGCATGTATTTGATTCTAAAAGAACTGCAAATGTTGTACAATATATTATCTTTACCTTTATCTTTGTACTTCCGCACTAAAAACCAAATATTAATTATCTGTTCTCTAATTATTTTGCACGAGAGTGTTTGTTCATAACACAATATTCCCTTGTCAACTACTTCGCCCAACATTATTTGAAAAAAAAAATGATTCTCAAATATTTGTTTATTTTTCTTCCTTTATTCCAGGCCAAGCAAGTGTAAATGCATCAAATCTTCCGTCTACAATCATGGTATGTATGAGGTAAAAAAGATACATTTCACAAGGTCAATCAGGATACTGACAAACATTTTTACATATCTGCAAAGTTCATGTTATTAGTTTAAAAAGACACCTCGATGAACATTACATACATCCACAAGTCAAGTTATGATCCATCAAAGTTCGTCATCGAGTACAACATGAAACTAAGAAAAATGCATTCAAAACAGTAAGCTATATACCTGTCTGTTGATGATCATTCTAACTTATGCAGGTATTAAGAGAATGCATGAATATCATGAATCTGCACACATATCAAAATTCTCCTAATTATGATCTTTGCATGTATTTTCACCGAAGCGCAAAATGAAATTTGCCAACTTTATGTCTGGAAAGTCACATACAGAAAGAGTAGTCGGCCGAGCTCGAGCTGTGTGCATTTTGTTTTCTGTGTCGTGTCAGCCTTTATGTGATTTTAGCATAGGCCCTACGGGGAAGTCTATTTAAGCATATATTATCTATGGAATGATGGAGAAAAGTGTTAATTTTGATTAGCTAGCATAACTTGGAACAAATAGTAGGATTATAGCGTAAATTGGAAGCATAACACAGCTTAAACTCATCTAATTGCAGGTATACTTTATTTATACAAGTGAAAGCTAAATAAAGAGCATATGTGACCGTCCAGCTCAAAACAGCAGTAAATGCCAGCTCTTGTCAGTTTCATTTTTTCATTTGCAAAGACCATGCTTTAAGGATTAAAATGACACCTTAATGAACTTCGTACGATTTCAGGAAGTCAAGTTATGGTCCGTCAAAGGTTGTCAGGGAGTAAAACGTATGACTGAGATAAACGCGTTCAAAGATCAGTAAGCCCTATATTTTCTGTTGATCGTCTTAAGAATATGCAGATTTATTTTACATTTCCTTTCATTTTTTTGAAGTGAAACTTTGCTGGTATTTTTTTAGTAAGCACTAAGTTTGTAAATCTGTCAAAAAATCAATTTCGGCAAATTACGACCTTGACATGTATTTTCACCTGTAGCGCAAAATGAAGTTTCTGGCATTTACTGCTCATACGGGCTGTAGCGGTACAATGTTGTCTACTATTTAATGCAAAGAATGATTGCAAAATAGTCTTTATCATTTTGGTATTACCAAATAGTACGGTTAGAAATAGCTTACTTGAAAGATAACTAGTACGGAAATTCTCATTATATTGCTTTGGCAGGCGATTTGCCCAGGCACTTCTTGTCTTAAAAATCGGTATTTGACAAGATTCCTTGACCTTTTTATTCGTGCATGCTTATCAAAGTAGATCTACACAGAATTGGAATAAAGTCCTCAACAAACGTAACAAAATATATTTATATTAACAAACGCAAAAGCTATTGTATTTCACTCAGTGGATTTTGATATATATGTTGTTATGGCTTAGCAGTATGCGAATGCAATATGTAAACAAAGACCGGTACGGCGAGTAATGGAAACGCAATTACAGTGATACAAGCCCACTACTAGGTAATAACTTTTCTATTAGCTTCAAGTACGTTCTCCAATTACTATAAAGATAGTTGGCTTTATCAGTGGGTATTGGCTGCATATAAATGTAATTGAAAGTCGTAGCGGAAACAACCTGTTTTATTAAGCATACAACAACGTTTATCCAATGCTTATTTACTTTCAAGTATTATGCAGTGACTTTATTTTTTTATTTATTGATGTTAAACGTAACATTTCATTTCAGTTCGCCCTTTTTTACCGAGAATAAATGCAGTTTTTCGTGTAATTAATTTCTTCACGGACCAGCGTACCTGTGAAATCAATTTTGCAGACCATGATTTATTTCTCATAATACTCATAAGAAAAATGTCTATTAGCAACATAAATGTTCACACTGGGGTTCCACAGATTGAACAACGAATTTTAGTAACTCTGACGGTGTTTTATGATAAAAATTGATTTTAACAAGGGAAATTTACCATGATTCTTGTTGAAAAAATTATTTAAGTTATACCCTAAGGTCCGTATGCACAAAGCAGGACTAACTTTAGTCCCGGACTAAGTGAAATTTGAAATTGGGGAAAATCACACATTTTGGGGGAAATTTAGCGATAATTTATGTTTTTGTTTAAAGATTTAGACTGAAAATTTTAATATTTGATTAATTTGGCTATTTTAGAACATTACAATTATTTTTAGAACAAATAAATGGTTTAGTCCGGGACTAACTTAGTTAGTCCTGGACTAAACCAATTTTTGTTCTTTTTGGAAAAAATTCAAATGTTCCAAAACAGACAAAATAGACAAATTATAGTTATTTCAGCATACATTCCAATGCAAGGACATAATTTATTATAAGATTCCCAAAAATGTATTATTTTCAAGAAATAAAATTTCACTTAGTCCGGGACTAAAGTTAGTCTTGCTTTGTGCATACGGACCTAAGACTTTTACTTCATTGCATAGGCCATGCAATACATAACATTTTGTGGTGTACAGACGCACTTCTATAATAAACATTGTAAAATCTAAATTGCTTTTATAAAATGTTACAAAGTGAACTTTTTTCAGAAAATGTTAATAATTATTGTCTATCTTTGACGGGAAAGGAAGACAATTGTCCACCGGACTAGACTTCAGAATTTTTTCTGTTAATAAAGATTTTATCAAGGCAATTTAGATTTTACTGTGTTAATAGTAAGCCTCCACACCGCCCTGGAAGGTTAATATCTAAAAATGTTTTTCGCGGTGTTTAATTCTATATTTTAGGCAATATTTGTCATAATGAAACCACTTCCGGTTTCAAATACGGAAAATATCGACGGACTGATTTTTGTATGTTTTATTTTTTTACGAAGAAACTAAAACATTAAATAATGAAAAAAATCCTAAATTAAGTTTGCAGAACTTACAAATGAATAATTCACGGATAATATGCTGAAAATATAATGTCACTCTTCAAATGTTGAATTTTATTTTCATTCACTTCACTTCAATCTTTTCGCCATTTTCTAAGATGTCTATGGAAAAATGAACCGAAAAAATCTCAAAATTTGGTCTGTGCAACATATTTAAGATGGGAAATTCAGATAAAATACGATGTCTATTTTCAATTCAGACACAGAATAAAATGATGCACAGACTAATTTTCTTTTAATCTGAACATTTTTAAGATATATCCACTCGGGATTTTTGATTATTTACCATGTGGACTGATCGTACCTTTTCGTCTAAACTCGCTTCTTGTCGTATTATAATTAATAGCATTTTGCAAAATATTTGACTTTGTGTCACGCCTATATTCTTACAGAGACTTATGATGATAATATCATCAATACCATGGTAGGAACGAAAGCCTTCGATCTTGAAAATTCTATCGGCTCGTGAAATCCATTAACACCACTGATGCAATTTCACGCATCCGTAATTAAGCATAGCCTAAATAGGCAAGGGGGTATACATTTTTTTCATTGCGGGCTGTCAGCAAAATACTCAAGTCAAGGATTGTATAATCATATTATTAATGGATGATATTTTCTCAAACAAAGTTGTAATAAAAAATAACAACAAGGCGAGTTCTAGACTTGATATGAAACTTGCATTGATACGACTATAATATGGTCTCTAAAATGAATAAATGGTATTATAATATTCGAAAGAAAAGAAAATGCAACATCATGAGTCAAATTTGGACCATTTTTTTCAGTGCAATGATATGCCTATTATAACATTTAATATGCCATTGTTTTTGTAGGTTTTATGGTCCCAGGATACCCCCCCCCCCCCCCCGGGGGGGGGGGGGATAAAACAATGGTACAATGATAGCAAGGTGCAGTAGATAATTCAGCCCATATGGACTATAGGTCTACATTGCAGAGTTGTGCGAGTTCCCCCTTGGGTTCCGATCATTCCCAGGGCAAGGGTCATGAATCGAAAGAAGAAAGCTGAAGAATATTGGACCATTTAGCAGGTCTAGAGAAATACCGGGAGAAGCTTCCAGGGCGGTGTGGTAAGCCTCTACCCTGAAACGGCTTGTCATGTCACACAGAACCTATAAAGGCAGTACTGCCATATATCGAAATTTTGTTTTTCAGCATACACTGATAAAAACTCATTACAGTCAGTGGCATTTAACAGCATTTTAAATAATTTATCTATTGAAAGATTGTTCATTTACAAATGCACCTGAACCTTGGTTATCATGCTAATTACAATGTAACAATGGTTACTAATTTTAATTGCTTTGACACATGTTGTCGCCATGGAAGCAAAGATCTTGCTGCTCTCGCGGTAATGGCAGTTGATTCTTATCAACTATAATCGACTACGACTTCATAGAGGTACCATTAGGCATGGTTATATTACTTTTGGTTCAATTCATTGCAAAAGAGAGAGCATGTACACACAAGCCGGGCGATCTAATTTGGTAAAAATATCTAACTTGAAATGCAACAATTTAAGAACATCACATTTGAAATTCAAACATAGGACGTTTGTTAATATATGCTGCTAAATGATGTTGACCATTTCCAAATTAAAAAAGATGTAGTTTGCTTTTAGAGATTTTTCAGTATCAACCATGGATAGAACGCCCTCAAATTAGCAAAGAAAGTCTGTTTAATAGAAATTGTTCAAAAGTGAGTTTAATAAAAAAAAAATGTCGGTGCTTACATAGCGCTTTTCCAGAATTGATCACAGCGCTTTACATTTGTTCCGTTACCAATAGAATATAACCAACTTACGCGGCTGCCTTACAATCACGGCGCCTATTGAGTATATTCCTAGTAACTACCCATGATAACGCTTGGGTCGACGAAGCAATTAGGATTAAATGTCTTGCCCAAGGACATAACCCGTTGGCCGTAGCGGGGCTCGAACTCACGACATACTGATTCGCAGTCCGGCTCTATTCCACTAGACCACACGAGCTCGTTGCTAGAGTTTTACCAAGCCAGGGCCGCGTGATCGTCAACTTTTAAGACCATGCACATAATTCAAAAATTGCATATCAAACAAACATGATGAAAAATGATAAAGTATACATGATTTAACGTTGTTTTACTATAGGTCGTGCTTTTTAATGTGGGCACCCATAAAAGGTGGATTTGTTACATGGAGAGTGATTTATGCATCAATTTTTGTCATATCTTTTCAACAATCAAATGAAATGTCATAATTTTGGTATGATTTTAAAGACAATTTATTTGACTTTCAAGAAATTAAGAATAAAACCCAAATGAAGTGTTTAATTAAGCTTAATGACCCGTTAAAGCTACTTAGCCAAGGGTGGAGGCGGGTGTGGATGAGGCATCATGAAAATTGTGCATACATTGTTCTGTCATAACTTCTTACAAATCCATTGAACATGTTGAAATGACATAAATCTTATATGATTTTAAAGGCTAGTTATTGTTTATCAAAACAAGTTGGAATTACCCCGAATACAGTTGATAATTAATGTTAATAACAAGTTAAAGTCAATAAACTAATTTAGCCAGATATGAAAACAGGCATAAATATGGTTGGTGTGGATGAGATATGCACATTGTGCATCAAACTTTGTCACAACTTTTAAATAATTGTATGAAATGTCATAATTGTGGTACGATTTTGAAGATAATGTATTAGTCTATAAAATCAATTAAAAATAATAGCCAAATAAAGGTATTTATCAACTCTAATCAACGATTACCAGGAAGGACTTAGGTATGGATTAAGTGAGTGAGATGCAACGCAAATGGGCCCACCTCAAAAAATATGACCTATAATTATTATATCAAAGAGATATGAAGCAATCATATCCTATGGAACAAAACCATCAGTACACTGTTAGAACGTTGGGCAAATAATTTACCCAACGTTGGTTCAACTATGAACAACCCAACTTCTGGGTAAATAATTACCAACGTTGCGTAAAATGTTGGCTAATGAACTAACTGTTGGGTAAAAGTTGTTGCTAATTACCCAAATATTGGGTAAAATTTCACCAACAGTTGGTTAATATTATTTACCCAACAATTGGGTTGTTCATAGTTTAACCAACGCTAAATAATTGCCCAACAGTATAACAGTGTGTACAAATTACACATGTGTGGTGTTCTTTCATGTTAAATCATTGTGAATATGGGAAAGCTCTTGTAAAATAAATCCAGTCGAAAAAAACCCAACCAAAGTATACACTGTTATACTGTTGGGCAATTTTTTAGCGTTGGTTAAACTATGAACAACCCAATTGTTGGGTAAATAATATTAACCAACTGTTGGTGAAATTTTACCCAATATTTGGGTAATTAGCAACAACTTTTACCCAACAGTTAGTTCATTAGCCAACATTTTACGCAACGTTGGTAATTATTTACCCAGAAGTAGGGTTGTTCATAGTTGAACCAACGTTGGGTAAATTATTTTATCAACGTTCTAACAGTGCAGATACTTAGCAAAAATTCAATGTTTTAAAGCAAAATCTATGTGGTATGGTAAAACAGTTTAAGCTTATTTCAAAAATGCTATTATAAGTTCCTACCAACAGGGTGCCCTATCAATCATGACTTTTGATTTTTTTGACTTACTGGGATTGTTTTCGGTAGATATTATTACCTCTAAATGGTTTGACCAAAAGTAACATACTGTTCTTTTAGCTAGCCAATTTGTTGAATTAATTTCGGGATCTCAAATTCAATTCAACATATAATATAAAGAATAAGTGCATGTATGTGTCCATCCATTTTGATCCTTTGTTTTATAAGAAAACATGCATATGGATCACTTTTATAGTTAGTCAAATTTCTACAGTTTGTTTCTTACTAAAATCTATTTTTAAACGATATCTTAGGAAATTGCTTTACAATACATGGGCCATACTGATAGCAAATCGACATTTTTGGTCAAAAACCGATATCACCAATATGTTCAGGGTAAAAATTCTCTTCTAAAAATGTATACTTCTATATGGTTTATACAATTAGTTTGAGAATTACAGTAAGAGCCTTAAGATCTTCTTTCTTGTCTAGCATGAGGTTGTTGTAGCAAAATCATTCAGCACATTCTTTAACACATTGAAAATGCAGAGACAAACTTTAGTTAAAGCGTTCACGAACCGGTAACTAGTGTATTTTATGCGTTAAGTAGATATGGACTATCGCATCTCGTGGCAGTAAATATCAACTTGGCAGCCTTATGTTGGAGTGAGTCAATTTTACCAACTGTGGCTACTTCTTCATAAAGAAACCTGAAATGAACAGGGTGTCCAAAAATTAAATGCACATTTTTAAATGTTGACAACTTTAAAACCTAGATTCGTATTAAAACATATGCATTGGTAGAGGAGACTTGTAGACTTATTTTGGTACCAAACATTATGCAATCAGTAACCTTCTAAGGTAGCAAGATGTTGCTCTGCTGTTACCTCACTATTACGACATAACGCTTCATTCAGTTAAACAGATTAGAATGGCTTTATCAATTAACACTCTCATGATTTAGGCTGCCATATTACTTTCTGAATGACAGTATATCTCAACACCTTTGGCTATTCCTTAACTAAAACATTGCCAGTAAAGATCAGGAATAACACATGCAAAAACGGCCAGAACTTTGTCATTAGAGTCTATGAATATTGACATCTGTAAGGATTTCATCTAGAACATATTCTGAAATTCAAGGCAGGTTGATCTTGATAAAAAGGAGGTAATTTATAATGTCTCTGTGAGCATAGTGAGTGTAAACTTTAAATTTTTGTTACGGAGTAATGCTGCTGCACCATTCAAAGATAAGCATAATGCTAGAGTTACGCTTTGACAAATGAAACCACAATCAAACATATTCGTATTAACATTGTAAAAGCTGTTTCGCTGCATAGGTCATTAAACTATTCATGACTGACTCCCCTGATTTCAAACATTGATCCCTCCCCTATACGTGACTTGCACATTTATTTTCCTTCTCAGTATGGAAGTGTGCTTTTTCCGTTTGACGTAATTAACGTTTTGGACACCCTGTATAATGATTTAACACTAAATTGATTGTAAATTATGTGTTTTGATGTAACCAGCTGTTTTTCGTTCTTTATTTTCACCCATACAGGCAAATCAAGGCCATAACGCAACATCTGCTCCAGTAAATACAACAGACATTCCAGCCACAGAAAACCTTAATCATACAAGTATAAAAAGCACACAGTCATCTACCCAAAAACTCCAAACAACTGACACAGTTTCCACGCTAGAACCAGGTCAACATCAACTGAGTATAACAATAACTCTTTTTAAAAGCTGGGAATTCTTAGTAGCATTATTGTGTTTCGAGATTTTTGCTTATTGTGCAACTCTTTTTATTATATTTGGATTGCAAAATAAACGTACAGGAGGAAAACGTTTTGGAACATTTTCTTGGAAAGGTCGAAAAGGAGGAGAAAGACCTAAAACAGTTATTGCATGATGTAGTGATATTCTTGGATATTGTTTGGATTTGAAAGTGATAAGGACTTTATTTATGATGCCTTCTCTTTGTATCCGTAGAATTGTTATGGGTGACTTAAGTAGAATTCATAACAGAAAATCTTTATTATGCGAGTATACGAAGGTCAATTATGCACAACGAGGAACTGAGTTGGTTCCGGACTAAGGGAAACTTAATCCCTTGAGCAAAACAACATAATTAGAAGAAGTATGTGATAATTTGTTTCCTAATCTAAAGATTTATAATAATGTATTTTTTATAATTTGATCTATTTGTTTTGCATAAAAAAAAATTGACTTGGTCTGAAACTAACGTTAGTTCTGTTTTTGTACACACAGCACAGACCTTACTAATTATTCATTTTAAAAATAATATCTTAACAGGTATGCGCTTTTCTTGAACATCTGAGTATTTTACACTTATTCTCTTTACATACCGTTAAACGGTTTCAATGGACTGTATATATCTCTAGTATACCGTACATTACGGTTTGGTCGAGTACAACTAATGACATAAATGCCCGTATGCACAAAACAGGACTAAAGTTAGCCCCGGACTAAATGAAATTTAAAACTTGAAAAATTACACATTTTGAGAGAAACCCAACGATAATTTATGTCCTTTTTTAAAGATTTAAACTTGAACTTTTGACCAGTTGACCTTGGGCTGTATGTTTTTTTTTTCTTTTGTTTTGAAATAAAGATGGTTAAATAATTTAGAACATTGAAATTATTTTTAGAACAAAAAATTGTATAGTCTGGGACTTACTTAGTAAGTCTCGGACTAAACCAAATGTTGTTCTTTTTGTAAAGTGAAAATGAAAATGTCCCAAAACAGACAAACGGTAAAATTAAAGAAAATTGAGCATAGATCTTAAAGCAAAGACACAGATTATCACGGATTCCAAAACTTAATGTTATTTTCAAGGATTCAATTTCAATTAGTTCGGGACTAACTTTAGTCCTGCTTTGTGCATACGGACCAAAATGTCTTACGCAAGGACTATAATAATGGAGCTCAAACTCGTAACATATTGAATGAATCTTGCACTGATCAGCTAGATCACAAGCTCTCCAATAATACATGGATTATTACAAAAAATGGGGCGTGACTTTTTTTGACAAACAGTAGGCAATAGTAGTATTTCATGTACTTGAGAGCAAAAAAGACTTCTTAACAAGAAAGGGACAAGCATAGATAGCCGGTACTAAGTTTTATGTCATATGGAAGTCTGATATTACCAGAACAACCAAGATTGAATTCTTTAGGGTTTGTCTTGAAAGCTTCTTATTGTATGGCAAAGAGACATGGAATTTGAAGAAAGAGCTTCAAGATCGCTTAGATGGCACCTACACCAGGCTACTAATGCGTGTCCAAAATATGTCCAGGAGACAACATCCACCTAAGCATTTATGGTGATATAGCCCAAATCTCTACAACTGTGGCACAGAGGAGAGCCCAGTGTGCTCGTCACTGCTTTTGAGCCAAGGACAAAATCATAACGGACCTTTTTCTATAGAGACTTCCATGTCCAAACAGAGGCTGTAGACCTTAATCGTACCCTGATAACATATGAAGAGATACTGGCTTGAACTTTAATGAACTTGGAAATGAAATGTGTAATAAAGATGGTTGGCAAAGAAATGTGTTATGGATCTTGACAAAAGTCGACAGATGATGATGAGTATTTTTTGAGTAGTGAAATTTATACTGAGTTTAACTAAATTTTACACAATATCTCACATCATCTATATAAAATTCATTTCAAACTCATTTAATCAATTATATTCAATAACCACAAATAATTAATAGTTAAATTAGCATCCATTTATACATTTCAACATATCAATTTCTGATGATGATTTAGATTATTACTACGGCAACGGCGAAGGTCATTTGTTAATACTCTCTCTTGCTGTACATTTTCTTATTTTATAATCAGTCATTTTCGTATAATTATTTGTTTCCACTACTATCGATATACAAATTTCTAATGAATTTTCTTCTTTCTTGAAATATTTGATATGAAAGAAATAAACTTAACAGATAAACATAGGGTTCGAAAAGAGTTGTTTTATGAAGGTGTCCTGTTCGTGAAATGTGAATTATAGTAAATTATTGCGACCATGACGTTGTCTACTACTGGCTCACTCTGTTGATATCAAAGCCTAGGTAATAGGGAGCTAGACGGTTACCAAATACTACTCATTATTACCAAATGAGTTGAACCTGTGACTCGGCCATCCTCGTGACATGGTTCAATCATCATGTAAGCCAAATAGTAATTTTAGGAAATGTGGCCTTTGAGACAATCACATTCTATTTTTAATAAATAGTGTATCAAAAAGAAATTTACAGTTATTAATGTGCCTCCATCTCAAAAAGTATAATACATTCTGTGTTTTTCTTTGAAATTAAAATAGACCATTGTCTTTCCACAACAAAAAAAATAACAGATGTGTGACCCGATACAAACATTATGGTCATTTTTGTTAATTTTAAATAAAATCAGTTGCGCAAAGTTAATGATAATAACTAATAATTCGTATGTTTTTCCTCTTTAACAAAGACTAGAGAAATTTAGCATTACCTGCATGAAAGGTTAGACATCTGTTAACAAAATGTTACACTTCTTGTGGGAAGTTGTTTTGAACTTTGATCAAAGATGTTGATCAATTCGTTAATGTCTTTGTGAAAGAGACCTTAGGACGTCAAACCAAATGA
>JXSR01S000869.1:41059-55699 GCA_000969725.1 Ophiothrix spiculata | reverse complement strand
TTTGCTTTCTCCTTGTTCAAATAATAAGGGTTCAAAGTCAGCTTTATTTGCAGGTCACGTCAATAAAAAAAATCTCGCAACCAAGATTTTGTAATATCGATTATGCATTTTATCGGATAGAAGAAGGTGAAATATTGTCACCTGCCGACAGACTGCATGATCTGGATCAAGTGTATGACCCCTACACTAGTGGGAAACAAACCATACCAGTACACGGTTTGAATCTCATTTTAGAATTTATTACGTAAATTGTGATTGAGTATATATAATATGCAAGGACAAATTGAGCGAGTGGGGCATATATTAATGGAAATGATTTGATTGATTCTTGATCAACACATTAAGGCAATGTCACTTACAATTAAGAGATACAAATGGCTATGCATGCCATTCAAGTATAAAGGTCAGGGGCCGTATTCATAAAGCACACTTAAGTGCTGCTTTTTTTAAGAGTTTCCCTTAAATCTGCTGGATTTTAAGACAAACTCTTAAGAGTTGCACTTAAATGAACAAATATTTAAGGGAATCCATTAACTCTTATAATTTTAAGGGCAACTTTTAAGGGGACATCGGAGCACCCTTAAGAGTTTCCCTTAAGTCACATGGGTATTCTCTAGCATAGTTTTTACATAATTTACTCGCTTAAGGAATCTGGCCTTTAGTAGATTGATCAAAATTGGCATACAGGTTGTAATGTTGATATACAATCGAGTGAAATAAGTATGACAAGTGAACGTAGAATATGATATTTCAATAGATACATACTTGAAGATGCAGTTTTGAACTTATGTTAACGAGTTATATAGTATTTCAAATGTTAAACATTCACCTAAGAGTAAGATATAGTGGCCCGTATTCCAGAAAGGTGTTTAGCTAAATCAAGGTTTTATTTCTCGTCAACAGCACGACTCATTGAACATTTCCGCTTGAAAGCTGCCATGATGCGTATCATTCATGGACAGTTGATGCTCAGTTAAACAATGGTATAGCTAAACATTTTTCTGGAATACGGGCCACTGAGTTTTGGATAGATGGATGTGTCTAGCTAAGGTCAATCATTGTAAACCCGCAACACCTTTGTTTTCAAATGTGATTGTTTGTAATCATTGCTTGTTAGTAATCCCTACTATGAACTCTGTCCATTAGCAAAATCAATACGGCTAGACATTAAAAAGCTTGAGGCTATGGCCTCTACACGAGGAGATTTTACAGGTCATATTCTTGAAATAAATAAAGTCTATAAACACAGTGTAGAGGAAGACGTGTTTTTGTAAGAAAAGCGCAGATAATCCCTTCTAATCAGCTCCAAATATACACCAATCAATTTAATGATGACAGGTTAAACAATGTAATTGAAAAACTTATAATATACCACTATTATTAGTGTCATGTTATGAAATAATTAATATTCCAAATACATTCGAAAATATAAAAACCATCGTTTCAATCATTTTTTCTTTTCGGATTTTAACATCACACTTTGAAAACAGCATTTTAAAACAAATTATATGAACATTATTTCAGTAATCAAGAATCAAGCGAAATGGTACTCACCCCTATCTGTCTGCTATAAATGGAAACTATTGTTTGATAATTGCATCTAAAATGTATATTAGAAGATGTGTGTTACATAATTGAATAATTTTATAGAAAAAAATATTGTTACTAAGAGCAAACAATATAAATAATGTCCTTGACTGTTAAAGCCAAATATAACTTGAATTTCGTCTAAAGTAGACCCAGTTTAAAATCCAACTATAGGTTAACCTAGTTTTATTAAAAGTGTGTATATATAAATAGATTAATTAATTAAGGAATTGAATTTCTAACAACACATGTAACATATTAAGCGTTTTCTATTATTAACGTAATTCCTATGACGTCAGAATATATGTTGTATAATGTTTAAGTTTTAGTTTCAGTTTATTTTCTCCATGAAGGCAACAATGGATATAATAATCAAATTCTGAAAGGAAGGATGACCAAAAAGTAGTTTACAGAAATTCCATTTGAAAAACTTTGATACATTCTGTAAGTCTAAGTAAGTAAGCAAGACCGGGGTCCGCTCGCCAGTCCGACGACTCGCTAGTCCGACAGCTCGCTAGTCCGAAGGCTCGCTAGTCCGAAACGTTATTCAATGGGGAAATAATAGCCTTGAAAAAGGCTCGCTAGTCCGAAAAAACAGCTCGCTAGTCCGAAGGTTTGCTAGTCCGAATATGAAAATAGGCTCGTCAGTCCGAATTGTTTAAACAGCTCGCTAGTCCGAATTTTAAAAACAGCTCGTCAGTCCGAATTTTAGAAACAGCTCGCTAGTCCGAATTTTGAAATAAGCTCGCTAGTCCGAATTTTGATATAGGCTCGCTGGTCCGAATTTTAAAACCAGCTCGCTAGTCCGAATTTTGAAAACGGCTCGGTAGTCAGAATTTTAAAAAAGCCAATAGAAATATGCACACTATTTTTTCTATTTGGACTAGCGAGCTGTTTTTCAAATTCGGACTAGCGAGCCTATTTTTAAATTCGGACTAGCGAGCTATTTTTTAAATTCGGACTGGCGATCTGGTTTTAAAATTCGGACTAGCCAGCCTATTTCAAAATTCGGACTAGCGAGCCTATTTTAATATTCGGAATAGCGAGCCTGTTTTAAAATTCGGACTGGCGAGCCTAAATTACAATTCGGACTAGCGAGCTGTCGGACTAGCGAGCCGTCGGACTAGCGAGCTGTCCCCGCAAGACCTACTTGAACGTCTTAACACTGTTTTTAATTTTAAGTGTCGTGCAAGTAATAGCCGGGCGAGACGATTTACATTCGTTCTAAACCCAAATGGAGACATGAAAATTAAAATCATTAATTATCATTCTTATGAATTATATAGTTAGACATTTTTTTCGTTCTGAAGTACATTGAAAGATTGTTACCACATTGTTACCACAATTTGCTTTAGTTGTCAAATATTGTTTTAACCAACAAACTTAACTGATTTCATGCAAATTATATCATACGCATACTAGTAGCGGCTGTTTCAAAGCTATTATGGGCCTTATTGAATTTCTACGTTGTTCTGGCTTAACTGAATGTAAATGCCACATGTAATAAAGACCAGTATACATAGAGTGGCTAATTGAAAACGCAATTAGGCCTATAGTACTTCAAACCCTCTACCATAAAATGGCATTCTATTAGCTTCAAGGAGATTCTCCAATTACTATAAAAAGATGCTTGACTTTATCAGTGAGCATTTGTTACATATGGTCATGATAAAAATGTAATTAAAAATCGTAAAGGGTATAACCTGTTACCAGTGAATCTATATTTTTATTTCTTTATATTTATTTCTCTTTGTATCACATTTTGGTTCAATATCTTTTACTGCAATCCAGATCTGGCGATTTACCGTGTAACTCATTGCCTCATAACTTATTATTTTTTTGATTTATTTCTCATACTTTAAAAAAAAAACTGTCCACAAAGGGTCAATATTATGATTTATTGAGAATTCTCACCGTATGTTTTATAATAAACTGTCATAAGCTTTCAAGATATTGTTTCTCACAAAATTTTGTGAAAAAAAGACATTATTATTTTTTATTTATAATAAACTGGATTTCTCTTAGTATTTTGCTTCATAAACAATCATGTAAACATATCTTATACGGCTTACTAATGTACTTTTATATTACAGTACTTTTCCTGTCACAAAACGGAATCTCTAAACCGGATATACACTTTTCACTTTCTCATCACTGTCAGCGCACACTAATGATACTCATTATAACTTGCGGCATTTAACAGCAATTTAATTTATTTAACCATTTAAATTGCCACTCTATCGTAAATGCACCTGAACCTTAGTTATCATGGTAATTACACTATAACAATGGTTACTAATTCAAATTGGTTTGACACATGTTATCGCCATGGAAACAGTCATTGGTATAACTGCTCCCGGCAATGTCAGTTAAATCTAATCAAATTAGTCGCCTGGACATCATACATTTACCATTTAGCATTGATGATGCTACTTTTTGTTACGATTTTTTTGAGAAAAGAATACTTCTTTTGGTGACTTTTTTGCAGAAATAATGACTGACCACTCGGGCCTCCACACACATTTTTTCGCTACTAGACCGGCGTAAAAATGGAAAGGCACTCCCTAAAAATATGTGACGGGGATGTGCGGCCACATTGACCCCAATTTTCAACCCTCCTCACACTAATGACCCCCTTTTAATTTTTCCACAGGTTGATCTCACTGAATGACCCCCATTTTCAACATGCTCTCTCACTGAATGACCCCCTCTCGGTGAACGATCCTTGTTTTCATAAATACATTTTTCTCAAACGCCCGAAGAAAATGTTCTCATTGAATGCCCCTTGTTTTCATAAATAAGTGAGTTTTATCATGTATTTTCTGATGATTTTGGATCTATGTTAACACCTGTGGATCATACCTAATAGGGTTTTTTTACCCCAAGAATAATTATTTCATGGATTTCATAGTTGTTCAAACACCTCACTAAGACCTAAGTTTTAGCGCCTCATCTAATGACCCCCTTTTAGCGCCTCACTTAATGACCCCCTAAATTTGAGCGCCTCACTTAATGACCCCTTTTTCAATGCAATGAGATCCTCACCAAAAGACCCCCTATTTTTTACTGTCCTCACCGAATGACCTCCTTTTTGAGAGCTCCTCACTGGAACACCTTTTTTTTACTTTATTTAGCCTGTCATTAAAAGACCCCTCTTCTAAGGTCCGTGCCGTACACCCCGTCACTTTCAAATTCGAGTGCCCCCCCCCCCCGGATCAAAACCAACTGGTCGTACAACATCTGCTTCAGTAAACACATAATACTCTCCACGCACAAAAAACATTTGACAAGCACACAGACATCCACCCACCAGTCTTATCGTAACGACCCTGCTAATGAGCTCATTATACGAATTCTACATGTATATGCCAAGTCTCGCCAAACGAGAAAAAAAATTGGTCGCGAGATTTTGTTTTTTTAACCGTGACCATGCTTAAAATGCTGGCTTTGAACCCTTATTATCTGAAGACGGTGAAAGCAAATGCAAATTTGGAACGGGGGTATGAAAATTTGGAGTTTTTTCAATCCAATGCATATAATTGTTTTTGCTGTTGATAAAAAGAAGCATTAAATTGCATTTTATATAAAAATCAACGATTTTAAGACTTTTTAAGCAACCAAATTTGAACCCCTACATCAATCTTGTTTTAGACGGTAAAACGCCATCAGTTGGATCGATTCTGCTAGTAAAAATATAAAAACTCAGATTGATGAAATTTGAAATATACATTTTGCCTGTATGGCCTGTAAAGAGAAGAAATAAGGAGAGGAGAAATATACGTTGTTGTGATGTAAAAAAGGTATCTAATATCGGCTCTTTGTACTTGCCTGCAATTTGTATTGCAACAGCTGGGCATCAAAAGTTCGATAAGTACTACCTTTGGTCACGACGGCAATGAATGCAACATTTATTTTCCAGACTGAAAAGCAACATTTTTGGTTCTTTTATATAAATTATGCCAAAAATTCGAGAATTTCATCCGTGACAGTTAATAATTGAAGAAAAACCAACACTCTACGCAAAAAAAATAAAAATAAAATTTATCAAAACGACTCCGATGGGGTTCGAACCCACGGTTCTGAGATTAAAAGTCACGCGCTAACCACTAGACTATCTAGCTGATTGTGTACTCGATGGGTATTTAAAGATATATACTTTCATATTTAAGATAATGGTTACGCATGCGCAATGATAGAATTCAAGAAATATCGTGTCTTTTTATCACGTGTCAGAAGGGTAAACAAAACTAACCCTAACATCAATCTTGTTTTAGCACATTTTAACGCAAGATTTTCACAGGACTTGAAGAAAAAGGTGTTAATTTTGCTATAAACGTATCGGCATAAATATATATTTAACACTGAATTAATATTTTTAGAGAAAATCACCGGCATATCTTGAAGGTTCATCGCATGAAATAATTTGCCCGTATAATTGCATGAAATGTCACACATATTTCGAAAATGTAGTTGCATTACATTTACACAATATTTATACATAAATATGCAACATTTTTTGTTTTTCAGATAGATATTTTCGATTTTACCGGGCTTTTAAAAATATTTTTCTAACTCATTAATATTAATGTTAAACATCAACAGCACGGCCGATTAAAAATTTCACTGATTAAATCGTAGAGGGGAAAGGGAAATTATGCGACCTGCAGTATGATTGCACTGAACAGCAAACAACTGAAACAGTTTCAACGCTAGCATCAATTCAACATCAACTGGGTATAACATTATTTAAGATAACCATGACCCCTTTCAAAAGCTGTGAATTTCTATGGTCGGATCCCACGATTTTTCGGTGGTTTGGCGATGCACTCGCGATGCATTCCCGATACAAAATGGAAATATCTTTTTTTTTTCTCTTATCCAATGAAATTGTTGTATTTTTTTACTGAGTGATAATATTAGTTATCCCCTGTTTGTTCATGCAATACGACAAGGAACTAATGGTTAGTTTTGCAAAATGGCGCCTGACTTTAAGTGGGCACCGAGCCGCCGCCTCGTTGTGAATGGTTCAGAAACAGCTGAAAATCGGAGATATTTAGGAATTAGGTATGAATATTCACGAAATCTCCATCGTCCAGTGCATGACTATGAGTGCCAAAATGGCACACCTCTGTGGCAATAACTGGCTTATACGCACACACGTGACGATCTAAACGGTTTGCCTAGATGTTGTTTTTATACTTATAATTCTAGCAGTCATTTGTCAATAATGGTCTTGAATATATAGGTTTCTTAATCTATATAATGGTATATTACTGTACTCTAAGAAATGACCGTATTTTTACGGTAGAAAACCGGTATTCTTTAACGGTGAATTCCCGTAAGAAAATATTTACGGATGAAATGTAAATTTTTACGTCTTTTACGGGATTTTACCGTAAATGTGTGGAAAAAACGGGGAAATTCCGTAAATTTTTAGCAAAAAAGACAATTTGACACCACAGAAAATATATACTAAATATATGATATATTTGTAGTTATTGTACTAAGGCTGCATATTTTCCCTTGGTGTGGCCAGTAAAATACCGTAGAATAATTTACGGCAAGTTGTAAATTTTACGGTAAAGTGTTGGCAACAAAATTGCCAGTGATTTTACCGTAAAATTTACGGGAAATTTCTTAGAGTGTGTGTAAGATACTGACAATTTTAAATGTCCGCCATTATACATGTACAACATGGCCGCTAAAGTGTTAACATCATTTTCATGATATTTCATTATATATTGAATAGAAATATCATGGTTTGCAAGAATCAACTTTTTCATGACACACGCTATTATTACAACCTCTGGAAAGGTTCTATAGATGCAATGTTCTTTGTTTACTAATTTAACCTAATGTGACTGTGCAAGCGTTGAGAATCTAAAAAAAATGTTTTTTATTATTTTCATTATTATTATTAAAACTTGATAAATGTACACTGATACTATTTTTAACACACATGGAAACTATTCCTAAATGTCCAATAATATATCTTCAGATTAACGACAAAATGCGAGTGAAATCTGAAGTGATTGCTTTAAAAAATATCACGTTGCTATGGTAATATGATTAAATAGACATTTACCTTGAACTAGACATGTGACCTTTGTAACAAAATTGAAGACTAAACACTTGAAATATAATGGCGATAATTCTTATTCTTTTTTAGCATTTTTGTGCGTTTAAATTTACAATAATAGTAACTCTCACTATCAACATGATCAATTAGATGTTCAAGGGCGTCTCTTTAGAAAGCTGACAACTGTGCAGTAATGTACCTTCCAATGCAATACCTAGGTACTCGCATTGGTTAAATGTCTTACAAGTCTTAAAGGCATTAGCCATGATCACCAAAGTGAAATGATTTTATTGCATTTTTAGAAAGTACTAATAAGAAATATCCATAACCATTCTTGTTGAACTTGAACATTTATAGTAAAACAGACAGCTATTTGTACTTTGAATTTTCCATTCTCCGGAGAATGAAAAATTCAGTGTTTGTGGAAATTACAAAATTCTTAAAACTTAAACTTCTTTATTACTAAATATATTTTAATGAAGAGATTGTTAAGTACATTAAACCATCCTTAAAAATAAAGTTCACTTTTAAACCATCAGGCGTACATTTGGAATCTTGGAATCTCGGTGCACAAGGAAAATAGAAACACTGCTGACAGAAGCTTATAGAGGAAGTGATATTATTTGTTTGTTTGTTTTGATTCTATTAAGGTCTTTCTTTGATTCAAATAAGTTTTCACAAGTTTTCAAACCCAAGTGGATCATGCTAATGCCTTTAAGAGTGCATTGGAATAACTTTTGATCATTCAATGAATGAGGTAAACTTTCAAATCACATAATTCTTAAATTTTTGACAATAACATTGTTTATGATTTATTATGTTCTGCCTATGCTTAAGACAGACGTGACACATTTTCTAAAAGCCCGTTCATTTTTTACGGCAGGAGGGAATGGTCGGGTTCCGCCTAACAACTGACGAACAATTTCGTGTCCCCCAGAACTATTTTCACAATGAATTTTGTCAACATGATGTGAAACTGAGACTATGAAACAAACACACATTTTACAGGATCTCAAGTCAACTATTTTATTTCAGCATATCGGCCTGTATAATTTGTAATGCATTTGTTTAAAAAATGGCACATTCTTAACTATATCAATCATAAAATATGACAGTCCTCACTGCAGGGTATGAAGGCATGTATAGGCCCTAGGGCAAACACGTTTACCATCATCGCGATAATTCATGTATTGTCCTGCTATATAGCGTCATTGCCAGCGCAAGGAATTCAAAATGAGTGGTTAAACTGGGGGAAAATGAAACACCTGGGAGCAAAAAATGGAGCAAAAATGGTCGGAGGAAAACTTATGGAATATGTTTGTAATGCGTACTATGTGCACGAAAATATGCTAATTTCAACTAAAAATTGACATAAAACCTTAAAATTCTTCCAAAATAATAGCTTTTTTGCATAAAAATTGATGGTGTACAATCTGTAAATGCGCGCGATTCCTGCGATGAGTTCGATATTTTACATTGAAATTATCAATTTTCTGTTTCCTTTTTTCTTGTTTTTTTTTCTTTGACAGTTGAAAAAAATTCGTGTTCCCCTTATCCCTTACAAAAATTCGCATCCCTCCTCTTTCTAGAAAAATGATTTTACCATTCACCCCTGACGTAAATAATGAACGGTCCCTAAGGTCTATTTACTATGTCTTTGTCTTAAAGTGGTACTCATGCTCATCATAAGAAGCGGCGTAAAATGGTCTGATTTTGACCCATCAGTGGCGTCTGCGTTTTTGGAAAAAGGGGTACTTTTTAGCACAATTTACTCCATTTAGAGTTGTAAATTCAAGCCACCTCCACCATAAGGGTCATTTTTTACTTGGGATTGGTCATCTGACATCATAAAAGGTCTAAAAACAAAAGACAATAGGTTAAGACTTCATGCAAATGAACATACAATCGAAAATGTGTAATTTTTGATATCTAATTTGTTAGCAAAAGGCCATTATAAACTTACGCCATTAAGCCACTTAGGGTTCGATTTTCACCATCTTCACTGATCTTGCGCCATTAAGGGTTAACATTGTTAAGGGGTGCAATTTGCTATCAACAATGAAACGCCATTTAAGGTCCAATGTTGAGGTGGTCTGACGAGCATGAGTACCACTTAATTCTTCGAGCGCCCCACCCCCCGGGGGGTCTTTTAATTAAGTACCAGTTGTCCAAAGAAATGGCTACAAGAAGAAAATATTTGATTTTAATGTACTTAAATTCAATAAAATTGTATGTATGGTGGCTTATCATTAGGTGGGTATGCTAAAAAGGTGGTGTTGTTACATTTTTTCGTGGGTTCTCGAACTTAATTTGATGTAAATTCACTATTCCTTGGCCTATTGACTTGTTTAATGTCTCATTTGAAAGCTTACACTTTTTGCTATTTGTGGCAGTAATTTGGCTTTCACGGGTTACATAATTTAAGAGAGACAATGGTTTGAACTTGGCAGTACAAGTGTGGTGGTGCCTAAGGATGCGGTGCCTACGGATGCGGTAGATACCAAAATTGAGACAGAATCGCCATTTTGGAAGGTTTGACACTGCTGGAACATTCACAAATGGATTCTGTGACCTCAAATACATACAGATAGTCACCAACATGGCTAAAATTTGGTATATAATTACAGTAATTGGCAAATTTATCATTTTTAGACCTTCCTCAGACCCCCTCCCCCCTCAAATATGTTTTTTGGGCAGAACTTACTCATTTTTTGTCCGATTTTGACAAATTTGGTGTCAAAATGTTCAGGGGATCAAGCTGCATCAAATAAGAGTTAAGACAGAATGATTTGAAATGTGCCATTTTCTCCCTTTGTGTAGCCCGCCTCTAATTAATTGAAGGTCATTAACACCAAGACCCTAAGGGGTCTGTTTCAAGTTTAATGCATCACAGTAACTATTAAAGTGTTTAGAACATATCCTGAAAAAATGAACTGTTTACCATTAATCATTCCAATTTATGCCTTGTTTTAGTAAAAAAGAGCAATTTTGAGTAAAACGCATTTGAAAATTACAGTTAGCATTGCGGTCTATGGAGTAATTAACCTTAATTAGTCCATTAAGCCAAAACAAAAGTGATATTTGGCTAAAAAGTTACTTGAATTGAAAGAGATCAATAATATCAACATCATATCAAACAATTGTTTTTTTGACCATTTTGACCATGTAACACATTTTTCACCCACCTCATGAAATGCCACCGTATACTCGTTTAGGAAAATTTTCTATATGCAACTTTTTCCAATTTCCCACTGATTTTGGTTGTATTGTACGAGATCTCAAGATATCCCATAGATGCAATTTTTGGGACACCTGCTAAATTTTGGTTTAGTACCATTGGTTCTTTTCTTTTGGAAATGTTAACGTTGCCTAAATGAAATGTTCTTGGTCCACTAGTCAAGTCTAGATAAATGTGATTGTGCACGAGTAATATCACCTTTAAAATGTTTTATTAAAGTTCACTATACGAAAACTGATACTATTTTTAATTTTCATATTGCAGTTGAAAGCGATACCCAAATGTCCAATAATAAATCTTCTTATAATAAAGGCAACACTCGTACAAATGGCCTAAGTGCTTTTTGAAGTTTGTAATCACGTTGCTATGGTAATGTGATTGAATAGTCAATTACCTTGACCAAAACATGTCTGACATAAGTAACAAAATTGAAGAGTTATTTACAGGGACATTAGGCTCATTCTCCGATAAACTGTGCAACTAGTACTTTGGTTAGAGAAATGTAGAAAATTCGACTACGAATAACTCATGAAAAACATACAAAATCATAAACTCTTATGGTTTCTGAAGAAGAAAAAGTGCATGGGGGATGTTTAAAAATACTTGATTTTTTAACCATTGTATTCCCTATTCTTAAATTACGTATCTGTCGCTACGAATCTGTTTGAATCTTATTTTTAATATTCATTATTGAGAAAATTAGTTTTCTTACAAACTTGATCTTTACAGTAAATTAGGAGCTCTACACATACTACACTGTGGTGCAGTATTTCGCTCATAGTGTGCCGCGTTTTGAGAGAAGGCAACAAAATGTGCGTTACGTATCTGTCGCGACGTGACAGTCACATAGGTTTTTTTTGATATTAATATCCTTGTAAATCATTACTGTAAATATATTATTCTATATAACATTTATGTGATTCAACACTGAAGTTTACTTGATAACCCTAATGCGGAATCATCCATCAACACATTCATTTTCACACTTTGTTATCGATATTAGAATTTGCTACGTATCTGTTTGCAATATTGGCGACATGCTTTAAAAAGCTCTTATGCCATATCAAATACTTAATATAATTAAACTTTATATGTCATTATCAATACCTATTACGGGCTGTTAAATAGTGTGCATTGCGTTTGATACGCCCGAATATTTTAGGAACGGGGACACATAAAACATAAAAAGTATGGCTGGCGACATGGGGAAAAGTAACGATTTTGCATTTTCAGATTAATCGTTATCTACTTTCCTGGCATGCTAAAATGTTTAGCTTCAAACATGTTACTAATGTGACTATAATGTATCAACTAAACCACTCAAATTATTTGCAGTAGGCTTAACAACGCTAAACAAGTAACACGAACATGAGCAACACCAAAACGGCAAAGTTGCACACTTTATCGGAGAATGATCCATAAATGGAGAGTGTTATTGTCTTTTAGCGCATTTACATTTACAATTCTCTCGGATAGCAATTTTATGTTCAAGGATATCACATTTGAAAGCAGACAACTGCAGTAATTTAGTTTCCGAGGCAATAGTATTTGCTAGGTCCCGGGGACCAATTATAGTGGAGAGTTTGCGATTTCCAGAACGCGAACACGAACGAGAACGAAAACGTGAGTTCTATTGAAATTCAGCCAACCATTACCTGCTTGAACAGTATAAAATTTCACGTACACTTTTACGTGAATACTAATCACTTAATCGACATCCCCTATTGTTTTAAATAAAAGCTATATAAAAATCAGATGAACACATGCAAGAATAATGTACAGACATACATATCCAACACTTATCGAGGTTTTATTGCGTTTGGTTGTAAAGATTATGGGTTGCAAACTTCACACTTACACACCCGTAAGTGGGGATTTTCTGATTTTGCATTGACTTCTGTGTCAAAGTTTTAAGTTCTACACATCTGCTTGCGAAAGCCAATAACCTGAACGGAAACGATCAATCATACGCGAATAGCAGCAACCCATGTTGAAATTACCGTTTGAAGTGAGTCTTTTTACGTGGCTATTCGTTCAATACGTACGTGAGTTCTATTGAAAATTAGCCAACCATTCATAGATATCATAAGCGATGCATATCATTTCTTTAGCTTAAGAATTTACGCCCTCTATCAGAAATATCTTATTTCATGACCATTACGAGAGGGGGCGACATCATGAAACATTCACAATAGGCAATCGTTGCATGAATAGAAAATTCTTTGCTGAGAGGGCGACATAATGAAATATACATAGGCAATCTATTGTGTTGCGCGTAGGCGTGAACCGTTACGTAAACGTGAGTTAAAAGTGCTCACGTTTCTGTAACGTGACCACAGTTTTTCAATATACCCCTAGGCCCGTTTTGGCCCGGGGCTAAACGGGAGTGTTCAAAGGTTTTGAGGTGCATTAGCCTTTCTCCAAGGCGTTGTATTACAGGATATATTGTAATGTATATATCGCCCTCTGCAACTAGCGGTTCGCTTCGCTCAGCCTCACGCTTCGCTAAGCTCGGGCGCTCGCAGATGGCAAGCGCCTCACGGCGCTTGCTAACTAGCGCCTTCGGCGCTCATTTGAGTCAATATTTCGAATCTTCTTTAACAAAGACTAGAGGTGCATTTTCGTAACTTTGTGTATATTGATGGGTGGGTTTTCGTCACAGATCCAATGTGCCCAATTTGCATAAAATTGGGTTATTTTGCCCAAAAAAAAATGGTATATAGAGATGGGTCGCAAAATGACGCTTTTCGCGGTATACAGAGTATGTGGATAATTACTTGCCATGTGTAATTTATTTTTGTGGTTTTACTGCTTTACCAGTTAGGGATAGGTCCTCTCATTCCAGTGACATAACTTATGGAAATCAAAACTTTATTGCTTATTTTTTTATTGAAAGCTTTATTTCCACCCTAAAATGGATTTAGGCTCTTTTGGAAACAAACTGTTGTGGATTTAGGCCCTTTTTGAAACAAATACAATTTTTTTGTGTATTTGTAGACTCAATGAAAGCAACTTTTGGGGAAAATGGCTTGGTTCCATTAAACTACTACTATAATACTACACTATGGCACCAAAAACTCAATTTTGACCAAAAGTGGATTTAGGCCCTTTTGGAAACAAGCTCTTCATATAGAGGTATAGAGATGGTAAAAATTACGAGTATACTTTGATCATCCCCGTACAAATATTTTCTAAGAACACCTCCCCCACCCCCATGCGTGAAAGATGATATTTTCTGAAGCCAAACTATACCTTTTCCTCCCTATTTCCTAAATAGGGATTTTCCGATACCATGTTTACACAAAGTACCCCTTTTGTTGAAAATGATTGTTTTTGATAGCCTTAACGATGTCACCTGATTCACCCTTCAATCTTCAAAAACAACCCTAATTTACCTTTTTCTTGGTCACGCTATGCCTGCCACATTATGCTTGACTGCCCCGGGCTAAAGGTACTCATATTGGCTAAACAAGTCTAAAGGGTGAATTAAAATAAATTAACAAGGAGCATGCAATAAATTGACAATCGATGTTTTATCAAGTAACAACTATTATAGGTGGGGTTAGATTAAATTATTTCATTTTCTGAAGGCACATTGATAACACATTCCACTATAGTAGTAGGCCATAGTACATAGGCAATATATATGCCTAAAAATTAAATTTCGTGCAACAACGCTAGGGGCAACCTGGGATTATGTTATATTTGTCAGGATAGGTCCACCGATGAATAATAT
>JXSR01S000867.1:59174-70694 GCA_000969725.1 Ophiothrix spiculata | reverse complement strand
AGTTGTCTAGAGACTTATATTTCAAATAGGAACTTTAAAAAGTGCATCACTAGAAATGTCATGCGATATCGTATGCTCCATTTGGCCACACGTACATGTGCTACATCACACGAAAATTATATTGAATATGTGACCACATAAAGTCGTAAAGGTCTTGATTCACCGTATGCCATTTATCTATACAATTTTGTCAGACTTTACTTCTTGATTTCACTGATCATGCTGATGATCGCATTTAAAACCAACTTTCCATCAAAACCATAAAAATATAATCGGCTGATTCTGAATATTACAGCACCTGAATTGAACGTATGGTATTATTCATTCAATTTTATATTGATGTAAATAAAGAATGCAGTGTAGAGTTGTCTAGAGACTTATATTTCAAATAGGAACTTTAAAAAGTGTATCACTAGAAATGTCATGCGATAGCGTATGCTCCATTTGGCCACACGTACATGTGCTACATCACACGAAAATTATATTGAATATGTGACCACATAAAGTCGTAAAGGTGATTTTAGAAGGAAATAATGGGGCTCTCCACACGGTAGCGTCAAATGTAGATGCATCTAGATGAATGTAGATTTCCGAAGTGCAGATTGTGTTCAAACGGTCGCGCGTCAATCTGACTTTACTCCAGGTGCGCGTATTTATACGCTAGGGTGTGCGTATGCGTAGAAATAGCGCAACTACGCGTATGTTCACGCGCATGTGATCGTTTGCTGAAGTCCAGTTTAATCTACATGCATCTAGACGTGCGAAGTACAGATTGATTTGTTCGTGTGGAGAGCCCCATTAGTTTCTTATTACTGTACAATTTTTTTTTCTTTGCTTGTGAGTTTTTGCGCATATTAAGTAATTCTCTGAAAAAAATTCTGATCCATTTGGTAAATTTGAACCTGAGATTCTCAGATTTGAACGAAAGGCATCGAATTCGGACAAAATTATAGATTTACTGTAAGTCTATAAACAAAACAAACAAAGCGAATTGTGGCTAATGGCTAATTGTTTCTGGAATATTGCTGTATTGTATACGGTAAAAATCAGTGGTGTTGAGAGTAGAATGATATACGGTGTTAAATCCATTGTTGTTGGTAAAGCGTCTCGTTATTTGAAGAGCTCAGTTCCAAAAGGGAATAACTTCACTTTTTGTCGAAATTGAGTTATCGGTACCAACGAGCAGTATTAACCCCCTGGTTTCATCATGAAATGAACCCCTTTTTTCCAAAAAAAAAGCTTTTGTTTCGATAATGGGTTTTTCTGGTATACTTTACTGTGTAATTTCTGCCATAAAAATGACCGATTTTAGTTCCAAAAGGCATTAACTCCACTGTAATTTACCATTTTAGTTCCAAAAGAGAATAGCTCCAGCAGAAAATGAATTATAAAACACAAATTGCAATTAAACGAAAGATTTCAGATTTCTCAAACGGATTGCATTTTAGTCAATAGCATATGTCCTAATATAAAACCACCTTCAAGATTAATATTAATATCAAATGGGCCTGTAATTAAAAAAGTGTGTTTTTCTCCCATTTCACTTTTTTGGAGTTATTCCCTTTTGGAAACAAACTCTCCATTTGTCAAAATTAATAGACCTATATATTATTTTGATACCAACCATGCAAACCTGTAATATAATAATATGGTAACTTACGTGCAAAAATCCGTACAAATACGGTATCTAAGCTGGCAATTGGAATTCATCGAAATTGCCAGTTTTAATACCGTATTTTTTACAGTATTTGAACTGTCATTTTGGATGAATCCCAATTGCTAAATACCGTATTTATACTGACTTTTGCTAATAAGTATACCGTATTTTTACAGATTATTTGTTTAAACAATGCGTGGTATCAATATGATATATGATTTTAACAATACAGAGGTTGTGGGTTCGAGTCCGGGGTCGGGCGGTTTTTGTCTCCTTGTTTCCTTGGGCAAGAAACTTTACTTGCTCCGTGGTTCGGAAGTCACGTAAAGCCGTTGGTCCCCTGTACGAATAGACTCCTTCATGGGGAATGCATTTCATGCAAATACTGTGTATCATTGATTGATTGATTGAAACCAATAGGCACTTTACCGTAAACAATAGGTGTTACACCATATACCATGTACTAAATTCAGTGATTTTTGCCATGTTAATATAAACAACAAATTACATTTATACAGCATTACCTTTTTTTTTACGATTAACTTGGATTACGTACAACCATAGTATTTACGTAAATGAATAGCACAAAATAATTAAAAGTCCAATTTGCAATTAAACGCAATAATCTCTTTCAGGTACATTGAAACATCACTAATTACCAATCGTAGTTGACGTCATTGTGCTGTGATAAAGGTTTTTAAACATGTTAAAATTCAAATTGGTCTTTAGAATAATGAGTAAGTACAAATATCAGTGTTTCATACTTAGATATACCCACGCACTGTTGTTTGAACCCAATAGAAATAAGGACATTTTATTTCTAAGTGTCTAAATATATGGCGCTATTCATAAAAACTCATTTTTTGGATGTAGAAGAGATATGCTGGTGAGTACTACCGAAGTTAAAAAAAAAAATATTTATAATTTTTAGCCAAAATCTTCATAGATCAAACAATATAATCAATAATTTGAAATATGTATAGCGCCCCCAGTTTTGCACAAATCTGAATTTACAAAAAATTCCAATAAATGAGCTCAAAATTAACCAAATTTAACCATAAGGAAATAAGATTAAGAGAATAGGCTCCAAACGTTATTATGCAACACATTTTAGTTATTTATACTGCTTTTTCAACTTTCTGTGAAGAAAAAAATTGAATTTTGGGTTAAAAATGAATAAATGTCCACCTCAAACAGCAGTGCACGCCGTCAATAAGTTTTTGGCTCCGTATTGAGTGAGTGAAAGGGACTGGATTTGTTTAACCCTACAAGACTTTGCTAAACATGCTAGTCTAGGTGTGTACTACACCGCCCTGGAAGCTTCTCCCTTTATTTCCCTAGTTGTGCTAATTTACCCAATATTTTTCCATTGACTAGTGACCCTTGCCCTCGGAGTGCCCGGGGCGCAGCGGGGACCTCGCACTTTCAAGTCTTGGGCTGATGATATCAACTGCACCCATTGTATCATGATTTTATACAATGTCATATTGTCAGATCAAGAAAATGTCCAAAATTGATTTCATGATGTTGCACAATGGTTTACCAAATTGAGATCATAATATCACACCTCAGCCATAAATATCAGCAAATCATACCCTGGAATTATGATTAATACAATCCCATCATTTATAGCCAGTTCTGAATATGTTGTCGCACCCCATTACCCGGTGTAATACTATTCATATTTAATGATGCGAAATAGAGTCACTTTGCTCTATAGACTCTTTGCAGCTGAGGCAAACAGAAGCTAGCACGACATTAAAATCACTGCACTTAAAAGTCCGTGTTAGAGAATAAGCGTCAACCTTGGTGAATATAATTACATGAATACAGTTTTTGCACACGAAGTCTGTAGCTCATGGCCCGAAGTTTTCCGTATTTTCACGATAAGACCACATGGAATCTAATCGAAAATAAACGAACCGACATGCATTTAAAAGAGGCAAAATTCTCAGAATTTCCTCGGTGCAACATAATTTTAAGGGCTTGAATTGAAGACAGATATAATGTTCTTCCGAGAATATATGAATAAAAAAAGTTGCACAGACTAAATTTTGACATTTATTCGGATAAATTTGCCTTACAAAACAAAGAAAATTGCGAAACTATACCACTAAGGTGAAAGGAAATAAAAATCAGCCTTTGTAAAATGGCATTGTTTTCAAAACTTATTATGGATGAATTATTTAGTCTAAAGTTCTACAAACTAAATTAAGTCATTTTGTCAGCATTTGATACTTTAGTTTGTTCGTGAAAAAATAAAACATTAAAAAATCCATCCGTCGGTATATTTCGGTACTGAAACCGGAAGTTGCTTCAACATGACAAAAATTGCCTATATAATAGCATTAAACACCGCGAAAAAGGATTCTAGATATCAACCTTCCAGGGCGGTGTAGGTCTGTACCTGCTTTAAAGTCAATGACGCTTTAATGGCATCTGTAACCTTTGGCTCCAATCCGTCAAGTCTTGATTCATGCCATTATCTTATATTTTTGTCAGATTGTCTTTCTTTATTTATGATCGCATTTGAAACCAGCTTTTCATCAAATTATTCAGTTACCTGAAACATATGATTGCAAATTATACTATCTTCAGGTAAAGTGTGATTTATTTTAAGATTTCAAGCAGTGGCATTGAGCGGCAACCTTTTACACACAACAACATTTAATTTTATACTAAGTGTGTTTAGTATCATGTATATGAAAAAAGTCAAATTAATGTTGATTCTTATAAAAAAAATTACAGCATATGAAATAACCGTATGATATTTATCTTTAAATATTTTCTATTGATGTTAACAAAACTAACAAAGAACGCAATATTAGGGTGTCTAGAGGCTTAGTACTTCAAAAAGGAAAAAATTGTATCGTATAAATGTAATATGCATGCGCTTAGTGTATTTAGAATTAAAGAAACGCAAAATGGATATTTTCAAGTGAAAAATTGTCATGTATTCTACAAATACATGACGTTAAATTTTCAGCACATCAAGTACTAAGAGTCACGACTTTGATGTATTAAGTGTCAATTTTAAACAAAGATGAACCAGGGTATGGCCTGCTAGCAGCTGTTAACTCCAAACCTATAATTTAAATCTGAAGCAAAATCAAGCCCTTTATCCTCATTACGGTACTTATTAAGGGACGTTTCTATTGCATTAAGAATCGAGTAGCTTGGCACAACTAGCTGTAGAATTTCTAATTCATGTAAAACTAGTTCACATAGTATGCAGTGTCACACTATAGACCTGGTTCCGTTATTGACCATGTCATTTGAAGATACGAGCACCCTGGGATGAACACATACAAGAGCTTATAAGCTATTCAATTAACACGCCCAGCAGTTAATAGACTTCCGGTTCGTGCTCTCATATGCAGATGTACAAACATGGCAGCTTTAGAATCATTCAACATGTCCAATGTAATGCAGTGATGATGTGTTGCCAACTTTTTTATATTTCCACGCTCTCAGTAAAATTCTTATCCATTTATCACTTTAATCATTGCACCTTGGCGGGGAAATCGACATCATGCAAAATAAGTCCAATAGAATACATCAAACCTGTTAGCATTGGTCTCCCTAGTAGAAAAATATATACGCTATGCAAGTAAGCCTAAACTAATTAATGATCAATATTTGAAGAGAGAATAATAAATTAAATCCATCATTTAGGTTCCTGGGTGAAATAACAATAGAACAAGAGTTTTTAAGACTTTGTTAATCAGACACTTGTATATCTCCGACTTAAAGGTACCTTTTGCTGTAACGCGTTACAAATAAGAATACAACAAAACTTGTTAGCATTGGTCACCCATGTGTGGGGAAATCTACACTATGCAAGTAAGCCACATAAGGATACAACAACATTGTTAGCATTGGTCACCCATGGGTGGGGAAATCTACACTATACAAGTAAGCCACATAAGGATACAACAAAACTTGTTGGCATTGGTCATTTTAAGTATATGGCTTTATATAAGCACTTGAGATGGAGTCCAGGTTCACGATGAATTGCGGGGAACTATAGCTGGAAGCCCGAGTTTGAGGGCTACATAAAACGAACCAATGTAGCAGAGACATACACGCCAGGCATAAGAAGTGTTTTGTTTACCACAATTGGTAATTAATTATACACGCTCTTCCGTGACTAATCTATGCTAAATGCCATTGCACTTTTTCATAAAAAAATCATCATAAATTCATGTAATTGATATTTATATTAAATATTCGAGCGCTCTTCGTCGCCAAATGCGTCAAATAATTTTTTGAGTGGTGGGGCACAAATATCAGTTTCCCCCGAATGGCATGAGAGTAAAGAGAAAAAAGTACACCCAAAATTGTTGACGTAGCTTTTATACAATTCTACAAGACCATTGAAATGCTTGTCAATGCAGAATCAATGCTACCTATAACCCACAGCATTTAGTTTTATTATTTGTCAGATTTCTCTTCTCCAAATACAACCATCGATGACCGAATTTGAAACGAGATTTTCATCCAAACGAAAACCGTAAAAATGTCCTTATCTAAAGATATTAATATTTTGTCTTAGTGCTAGTGTAAAAGATAACTTCTTTAAACATGTTAAAAATTTTAAACAGTGATTTTGACCACTGGCCTTTCATAAATACAAATAATGTCCAATTTTATAGTGGTGTTATTAAAAACAAGGTATTATGATGTATGTAAACAAAGAAATCAAATTATATCATAATTATGAAGTTAAATCGTATAGTTATATAAATCATTAACTCTATATATGTAATTGAAGGATGGAATGAAAAAATGTACTTGAAAAAAAGGGTACTTGAAAATGTGCGTCATATAAATGTCTTGTTCTTTTTAATCCTATTCATTTTAACAGCTACCTTGACCGGCGACCTTTTATGCACACTACAAGTAACATTGTTCGAAAGTTGTTCATTTAAAACAAAGCGCGCATATAGTATGACAATAAACGACAAAACAATATAAAGCTTCATGACAACCGTAAAATTTATATAACTTCATGTTTAATGAATTTAAATGAAAAGGAAAAGAAAAAAAAAATACTGAAAAATGCCGTTTACTAATATGAAATGTCAGATGTCTGATAGAATACGAATTCAAGAGTTATTATGTCATTATCGGACCCAACCATGAACTAATTGAAAGGAGCATGGTCCTATTGGATCAAGGTTTTTTTCCCAGTTTTTTTTTTCAATTTTGGTACCAAAATATTGCTCATATTTTTATCATAACCCCTGTGCAATTTCTCAGCTTAGTTATGTTCAGTTTTGGAGGAATATGTGAAAAATGATGATGAGGTCATTTTTGGACCAAAACGTGTAATTTTGGCCCTAAAGGTCCAAAAATCGTGTTTTTGGGCCAAAACATTTACGGGAAAGCTAACTAAATTTTGCTTTGGTAAAATTTCGAACCATTTTACTTTTTAGAATCTAGAAAGCAATATCAATATTGTCAAAAGTAGGTCAACAAGTATCATGTTTGCTAAAATTGGTAGCAGCGGTGGGTTTTTTGACATTTTTTGACCAATTTTTAACAATATCAATAACTAAGACAAAAATCGAAAATTTGAAAACAAATGCGTTCCTAGATATTTTTTTTGTAGATTCTAAAAAGTAAAATGGTTCAAAATTTTACCAAAGTAAAATTTAGTTAGCTTTCCCGTGAAAGTTTGGGCCCAAAAACATAATTTTTGGAGCTTAGGTGTACATTTTGGTCAATAAATGACTTCATCATCATTTTCAGCACACAAATCCGCTTCTAGAATTATACAATTTTTATTCGGATTTAATTATCCGTTGCTGAGTTACAGAGCAAAAAAACATTTCTGAAAACGAAGGGTTGAACGAAGGGTTGAAACGAAGGGCTTAAGCATCAATTATTTGTATCCAAAATTCAACTAGCACTAAGGTTGTTAGAATCTCAGGAATCCCGTTCCAGCCGGGGACGACTCTGTCCCGGGAAGAAAACAAGCTTCTCGAATCCCGAATGACTTACGTGAAGCCAACGACGCAAAATTACTAATATACTGACATGTAACACTAACATGTTTGAAAAAACAACTTGAAAAGTATCATTTTTGTGGGCTCATTTGGTTATAAATAAGATATGTGTTTTTTCCCAACATGTTTTGAGAACTAGAGACTGCGAGATGTTGTTTTAACCATTAAATGTTATGTTTCTCTCTATGAATGTAGTGTGTTCAATGTATAATGTATCCTATCGTTCAACATTTTGTACAGACTTCGATGTCTTGAATTACAATCGACAGAACCAAACGAGACAATTCCGAGCAGTAAAAATCCCGAAATTCACAACCTTAACTAGCACGTGTAACGTTTCTAGTCGTATCCGGGAGTACACTATTTATTTTGACGTTACAACGTAAAATTTCCATATAGCCTTCTCGAAAGTTTTTATTCGTCACTGCATACAAGATACTGTTGATAGAACTATTAGTATGGGCAAAGAATCCGGCGACTACGTAGGCCCCATTTGGCCATGAATGCGATGCATCGCATAGTATTATTAATGTGTAGGGTGACCACATAACAAAGAATAACACGAAAATTGTAAAAGTTGATCTCAGTAAACTAACATCGGTTTTACTTATGACGACACTGTGTACTTTGTTGAAATTCCCCTTTTCTGATTGTTGAGATTTTTCCAACGCTCTGCGTTTCTCGCGAACAAATAAGAAAATTTGTATATAGGCGAAGACTGTAACAATCCATGGTAGCCCGAATCCAGTGAGCACAAAGAACACGGTTGAACTGTACTCAGCGGTACGGTGATCATAGGTGCACATCATCAGCTTGTTATCGTATCCATGGCTACCCCATCCACCGATGATGTTAGGCACGTCTATCATAATGGAGCAGACCCATACAAGACCCAGGATAAAGCCAACGGTTTGTTTGTTGTAAACCTTGGGGTATATTAAATGATGGCATATTCTGATATATCTATTGATACTAATACTGGCAATGCTCCATACAGAACACACGCATGTTGTGACACATATAATGGCAATACATTCGCACCATGCATGCCGATGTTTAAAAAACGCGCCATTTGTTGCAAGTGCTACGACGGTGAAAGTATTGATCACAGATGAAACGCAGAAATCTGCAATGGCCAAGTTGACGATGAAGATGTTCCCGAGCATCCGCAGCTTTCTGAAATGTACAAAAACGGATATAATGAAATGTGTATGAAATGTGATCACCTAGGAACAGGGGTAGGCTATACCTCAAGAATGCAACAACATGCGGATATTTATTCTAAGTTTCTCAAATATTTTAGTGTGATAGTTGTAGCCCCTATCGTTAAGTGTCAAAAATGTTCCTTTTAAGATTCCGGTAACCACAGGGCCTATGATGTGTTAAAAACGGAGACGGACATAACCAACAAACGCCACTTTAATCCGTACTGAATTTGAGGAACAACGTACAAGGGATAGTACAGTGTCAGAGAAAACCAAGAGTTTTTTACATAGTTGCCATGGCAACTGGTTACCGACAAACTAAGCGATTTTGAGTCGTAATTCAAAATTCGGGGAAAGAAGACCCATCTCCATGGCGTTTTCTGTACTCTATTGGATTTTTTTTTATGGATTTCACTTATTTAGTTTACATACAAAACACCGGCGTTCTGTTGCATTCAGATAGAAGTGCCTGACATTAAAAGGATAGGCCTATATGACTTTTCCAAATCAGTGAAACCTTGGCGTATTAAACTGATTGGTCAGAGTACAAGAAAAAATTGTAGTAAAATTTACAAACACATATATCATGTATATGGTAAAGTTATTTTACAATTTTTAGAATATTTGTATACCAAGTAATTTAGCATTGATTTAAAACAAATAAAAAATGAAAATAATAAAATGATTTATATGACAAACTATAATTCTGGACAAGAACATTGGGACAAGGACACATATCAGCGATAAGCATTGGCCATTAATGCATTTATTTATTACGTCGAACATAATCTGTAGTTGAAGCAACTGCACTTTTAGAAGGTATTTCGAGACGCATAGAATTTCTTTAATTCAGTTGAAATCTGTTTAAAACCATTTTATAAGTAGATGTTCGATCCAAACATGATACTTTCTTTAATCTATGCCTTAAACGCTCTAACGCGGTGTTCGTATGGTCTACCAGCACGCTAGTATATGAATTTATACTTATCTCATATCGTATTCTGCACCGTGCGCTAGTATGAATTCATACTTATCTCATACATCGTATTCTACACGATAAATGAACTCATACTTATCTCATACATCTTATTCTGCACGATAGTATGAATTCATACTTAACTCAAAGAATGCAAAACACCCCAACGTAAATTATACAAGACTTTTTAAAGTCATTTTTGAAAAAGATAGTTAAAAACAAATAATGATGTGGACAATCTAGAAGCTACTATGGCAGAAAGGTATAAGTTTGAGTAAACCATTGTGGAAATTTTGATGATTTACTTCTGGTATTTATGTTATTTCGCACATTATTTTAAATTTAAATCTGAAAAAACCCTTACGCGCTTGAGAGAATACCTAATTTGCTGAGACAATATGAGAAAACGAACGTTGACGGAACAGTTTACTTGAACCGAATGAATTTCAATAAATCTGTCAAGTTTGCTTTAACATTTGATAAATCACCTGTAAGTCCTTAAATCAATTAAGAATGTAGGTCTTAATGCATTTTACGGCTTATACATAAAACCGTCATCTTTTGCCAACGTTAATTGACATTTTGCGTGAATTTTCAGTTAATTTGGTAGTGACATGTATAAAACACAGATATGATAAATCGGGCGACTAATAAGCAGAGGCTTTAATTTAAAACCTCGACAAACGTGATTAAGGAGATATGAGGTATACCTGAAAGGTAGCGATGACACATGTCGATTATTCATTAACTTACATGTTAATAAAATAAATTCAACGAAATGAATTTTTAAAGTCATGGATCAGTGTTATTGTTAGAATTACCTGAAATACTAAAGAAAAGGATAATCACTTGAAGAAAATGTTATATCTGATCTTTTAAAATCTTTAATTCCATCTCGTCATCAAATGTTAGCTAAAACTCCAAATATCACATTCATGAAACATTAGGCCCTGTATCCATGTAGGCTGTTCCGGGAGGCCGCCCCCCCTGTATGCCCTTGTAATTGGGGACAATGGAGCACGGAATGAACAATGTTCATTCCGTGCTCCACATGATTGTCCCCAATTGTAACTCGCCAAACACAGGGCGCATCTGACGTACACAAGGTCACTACAATTCGGCCACTATACCTAGGGAGCAAAACAGGTTTACTTGCAACGAGAAATTATTTTGATGTGTCCTATCTAGATGGGTGCTATGGACCATAGGTAACATCACTAGGGTGGGCACAAAATCAGTCTGTTGCAAGGGACCCGGCGGAAGGGGGGGGGGGGGTAAAAGTCATTGCAGGGAGCAAATTTGAAAATTATCAAATCTTGTTTAAAACCATTCTAACATGTTCCTCTCATCATAAGGAACCCGAAAAAGTCACTTTGACCCATCTCCGATGAATGCTTCAAGAGTTATAGCCAAAAAAAAAATGAACGGTCAAAACAAGGGTCATGAGATGGGCCTATGGGAGTCAACAATTTCAAAAGTGTCCGATTCTGTTCCAAATGGTCTCAAATTGTTCGTCTTGCGAAACTGGCTGTATAAAGTTATATTTTCCAATGTCTACGATCAACCGTTGCTGTGGTTACAGGTCAATTTAAGTTTTTGCTAATTCCACCAATTGGAAATCAGGAGTTTTACTTGATACCATAGAAACGATTGATCGAAGACGTTGGAAAA